>VXBP01000521.1:783442-993401 GCA_013400115.1 Rhinopomastus cyanomelas | reverse complement strand
CCCCCCCCCCCCCAATAGCTCTTTAGGTCCTTTTTTTAATGTACCTTCTCTTCTGTCACAGGGTAGTCCCTACATATCCCAGTTCTGGGTGAGCATGGATGAGAAAAGACCTGAAGAACAGTCAAGATGTTTCTGGATCATGTGCCATGCAAAAGAAACGATTTGTCAATGGGGAAAAACTGGGGCCAACTTCTTAGCTAGGCTTGAAGCAGCAGTGGGACATGGAGAGGAAGGGTGCCTGGCCAGGGCTCAGGGCAATTACAGGGCTGGTGAGTGGTCCTCATCCAGCCTGCTTCCATCCACTGCAGCTGCCACTGCTGACTTAGGGTTTCTGTGCTAAAGCGCTGGGCTAGGGGAGAAGGAGAAAGCGTGCTGTGGAGGCAACTGCCAGGGCAAAGGGGAGACGAATATTTCATTTGTTCCGGGGCCTGAAATAGCTCTTAGCAGCCCTGAGCACAAGAGTCACATTGCGAGGGCGGAGGAGGTGAGTGCCAATTTGTCAGCAAAGCTGCTTCAGAGTTACGCCTAAGATTTATGAATGTCTGGATGGTCCTTCCATCAAACAAACACTGCCCAGGGTAGGTGAGCCTCATGATCTGGAAGGATAACAGCTCAGACGTGTTCACTCAGTCTGGCCTGTCCAGAGAACAGTTACTACCATGTTTTCAAGGCAGCAGCTAAGGCCCTGGGAGCTTAAACCTGCCCTAGGGAGTCCCTGGATGTTTAGTTGCAGTTGGCCATTAAATGCCTTTTTAAATGTCAGCCAGAAGGTTAAGGGACAAACTGCAGTCTGGTAACAAATCCTGAGCAGAGTCAAGACAAGAACTGGACTTTACAGACACAGCATACTAGGCTCATGCAGAGACAAGCTGTAAGAGGCTATCGCCCACATTTCTGATTCACACTGGTGTTTTACTATAAAACATAATGTTTCTTTAATCTGTTTTGATGTGTGCCCTAATGAAAGGAACAAGGCACCAATCCACAGGATAGAAGTCCTAGATTTCGGATTTGAACTCCGGTTATTTCCAAATCAAGAAGTCAAAAATAAAATGAACATACTAGCAGGGTGTTGTATCACCTCCTTTTAAACTTTGACAGCTACCAGTGCCCCAGCCCAATCCCCACAAGCACTCACTGGTCACCCCTGTCCCTCTCAGTGTAATCCAAGTCCTGCTATGTGAGGCAGAGCCCAGCTGTGCCAGTCTACCTGGAGCTTTGAGCAGCACAAGAGTTTCGTTCTGCTCCTGCACAGGGTGGAACTGGCTCAGATTATACAAACAGCTCTGAACTCCATGTGTGTGAGGTGTGTTATCAGCCAGGACACTGTGCACACTCACTGCAGCTCTGCAGAACTCAGAACACATCTGCTGAGCTGCAGATGAAGTTCACTGAATGCATTTAATAAGCTTAGCTAAAATCAGATTGGTTTTAAGACACTTTAAACTGATTAGAGTGTGCCATGTGACACGGATATGCCTTCAGGTGGAGATGATACCTGAATGATTATTTTGCCTCTCAGCTCAGAGATCCCCAGGAGTGAATGGCTGATTTTCCACGCTGTCAGGGCCAAACTTCTCTGGGCACCAGTGAAAATCCTTTATGCACTACTCAGGGAGGACTGTACTGAGCACTTGGGTCCAGTCTGCTCTCAAGGCCTCGGTACACCATGCAGAGCACATGGGGCAAAGGACAGGCTGGAGGTCGATCCTGCAAAGAAGGGCTTTGCTCCCCTGGCAAGGCAGCAACCTTTAGAGAGCAAGGCTGTGGACAAGAAGCACAACAGAAGCTGACACTGGGATGACTGGTGGCACTTTTCAGCAGCTGTACAGGGCTCTGGAAAACCACCTGGCTCTGATGCCTGGCAAGTCAGTACCAGACCATCCATCCATCAGCAGGATGGTGTTGGTACCTGAACTTCCACAACTCTGATACAGAGCAGACACATGCCATGTGCTGTTTCGATATTTCTATGATCTTCTCTACTGCAGTGCAGGAGCTAGGATATGCTGGGTTTATAAACATATGTAACTTCCTCAGCTAATGGGAAGTGAGAAACAAGACTGTAAGGGAGGTGTAAGTGTTTTCAGTGGCAGAAGACATGTGCTTATGTGAAGGGCATAGAATCATAGAATCATTAGGGATTGGAAGAGACCTCGAAAGATCATCTAGTCCAATCCCCCTGCCACAGCAGGATCACCTAGACCAAGTCATACAGTCAGTCAGGGTTAGAAGGGACCACAGCATCATCCAGTTCCAACTCCCCTGCCATGGGCAGGGACACCCCACCGTAGATCAGACTGGCCAGAGCCTCATCCAGCCTGGCCTTAAACACCTCCAAGGACGGGGCATTGATAAACCCTGGCTGACACAACACCACAATGTTGAGATGTGGCCTCCTGTGAATTATAATTTTATTGATACTAAATACAAATCAGAAGCATGCCTATTTCTGGTTCTGTAAAGCTCAGGCTGAAGGCTGAAGTAGGAGCATGTCTGCATGGGGAAGGGTGTGGATGAGTCTCTTTGCATTGGAGAAGACTAATGCCAGGCAGCTGCAGAGGCAGAAACCAGCCAGGCAGCCAGGCCATGTGTGGAAAAAAGTATTACATTACTGGCATTAAATGGCTCATGGAAGGAATAAACATCTGATATTGCGTGCTCACACAATACCACGGTGAGTGCAGCAAGCTCCAGTCACTCCTGTGAAAGGAAGTTTACTGCCTTTTCAGTTAAAATTTTGAGTATGTGAAATGCTGTTTTGCAAGAGATGGTCTGACAGATCTCCAGGCTTTTGCCAATACCTCCATTTGTTGCAAGTCAACTGCACTGCCCTTGCCCTTGCCCACCAGCTCCTCACAGGACTGATCTCATCAGATCTCCTCCCATGGCAGGAGCCAAGCAATTATTCTAGCAGCAGAAGGACACAAATTCCACCTCCTCTGTGTGCTGCAAAACTCCCAGGATTTGGGCTATACAGCAACCCCTTCCTAGAGAACTGCTAATTTAACATAACTCCTTTTGTCAAGGAACCTCAGAGCACTCACAAACAACAAGTATCCTCTGAGAAGTAGGAGGAAACACTTTGTGGGTAGTATAAAGGAAACTGCAGGTTGGGAATAGCCAGGCTTGTCCATACTCTGGGATTCACGATTCATACTAGTTGCTTATTGAAAGACAGCAAAACTGGCATCGACCAGTCATCTGGGCACTTCATGGAAGTGAGGACAGTAGAGGTTCAAGTCCCTCACAGAGAGCAGAAATACAAACCTGTTCCTCCCATTTCTGTACAAGTCCCTGTGACTGCTGAGCAGTTCAGACCCGCTTGTCTTGATCGGAGACTCCACTCAGCTTGGGCATCCTTCTGTTTCAGGAAAAAAACTGGTGTATATATAAAAATCATATATTCCTGACCAAATCTGTCCATGAACCCAAACTTCCAGGTCTCACTCCTGCTGCTAAAGCAATTAACAGGAGAAAAAACATGGAATATGCTTTGAAAACAACTTCTTTTTTACAGAGACCTATTTGGGTTCAAATTCAAGGTGGATTTCTAAGCCATAGTCTGAGCTGTGTGAGATTAATTGAGCCAAAGTCAGTGGGAGTAGACACCGTCTGGGTGCAGGGCACCCCTCCAACTCAAGGAGAGCGGCACAGGCAGGGCCCCTTTCAGGAACATTTCAAGAATTAGAAGCAGACAAATATTTTTATGACATCCCTTTAGATGAGTTTTTAAACCTGATCCCTCCTGTAACATGACAGACTTTGAAACTCTGAACCCATTTTTCTTAGATCAGTTGCTGTAGTTAGAAGAGGCAAGAGGTGACTCTGTCCCTGGACACATCTCAGTGCATCATTAGAGCGAAGTGAAATGCAGCAGAAAGAGCTCCCCTGCAAGGTCTCTGGTCTGGGTTACACTGTCCCAACTCACACATCAAGGTTTTCCCCATCCCCATGCTGGGTACTAACCTGGGAGAGTCTATCTTTCCCCTGGCAACACCTTCTCTTCAACACTAGCTGGTGCTGAAGTGGAGGGTCAGAGCATGCTCATCCACTGCAATCAGCGTGTCACCCCCACCCATAACCCCAAAATCATTTTCTTTTAGGAACAGCCAGCCCTTAGGCAGCAAAGAGGAGGGGCTGAGGGACCCACATCCCTGCACAGCTCCCACTGCAAATTTACAGGCCTCCTGTCTTGTTTTAACAGAGCGATGTTGGGGGAGAGAAATACCACACATAAATTCGCACCATCAGTCATACAAGAGGAGAGAAAAAAAACCCGCAGTCGTCTCCAAGATTTACGAGCCCCCCTGAGCTACAGCACAGAAAAAAAAAGACACACACACATACACACAAGGAGCGAAGGGAAACATGATCCCACTTGCAGCTTTATTCCTTTATCATGTTCCCTGACAGCAACCTGGGTCCGGGATGTACGAAGAGGAAGTGATAGAAGGTGTGGCTGCAAACAGCAGAGTAGCAGCCCTGATCAGTAATGTGCACATTACACTTGCTTGGCACCTTTCTCTCTTGATCTCAGAGCACCACAGAAATTCTACAAACCTCATCTGACCTCATTTAAACTTGAATAAACTGAGTCCTGCCATCCTAGTCAATGAAGATGCTGCAAACTCACCTGGCACAAGCTGGGACCGAGGTGCGTCCCATCAGTGCATACACCTTTCCTATTCCCTGGGACCTACCATATGGATTCGTGTTCCTTGCACTTTCACTTGCAGTGCTTCCACAATTTCTAGGATGGCTAACCTTTAAGGAGGAAGAGATCTGTGGACTAAGACCCCCAAATACATCTCTTATTTTGGACAACTTGGGAACTGTCAAAATTAGATCCCTTTAAACTTTCTCAGTTTGGGCATTCCAAAAAGGACACACTAAATATTAGCATTTTTACAAGAACCTTAGTTGTAGAATCTGCTGTCTCTCACAGAGCCAGTAAATGGGACATTGGTAAATGATGCACTTAAAACAATCTAAATCAAGAGAACATGACAAGAACTTAAATCATCAATGATCAATCACACTGCTTGCTGCTACATTCCACCCAGCTCCTTACAATATTATATCATCCACATGGGCTACACTGTGACAGGAACATTCCCCTTATATGTGTGTACAACACCTAAAACACACATCCAGACCCAGTCCTGGGGTCTGACCACTGGGCTGTGCTGCCCCTGATCAATGTTTCCACAAGGAAAAGAACCTCCTCATGGAAATTAATGAATTCTGTTAGGATTTCCATGGCCTGGTAATTGTCCCTGAAGTCTCCAAAGCTTTAATGAATAAGCAGCATGTCCTTCAAGTCAGGGATGCTTTGTTTTCAGCAAAAGACAAAGGAAAGAAGAGTGTTCAAACACACTCCAATGTCTGGAGCAGAACTTGGAAACCACAGACCCTGAGCATCATCTGATCTGTTAAATGTTCATTTAAAGTATTAATGTACTAAACATTTTGAAAGTTAACTAAAGTACTTCTATCACCTTTGCACTTCTCTCCTGCCGCTTTCTGACCAGATTCAAAAACACAGATTTTAAATTCCTCAACATCAGAAATACTCAAAATAAACTTAGTATCAGATCTTAGTAGCCTGTTTTAAAAGCTGCTTCTAGTAAGTTCACCTTTAACAACCTCCAGCTGAGGGTGGATGGATGAAGTTCACCTAAGCATGTAAGCAGAGCTGTGGTGCGAAGAAGCAGCCCAAAAGCACTATGAGTTTTCCCACCACTGTTCCTGACTCTAGCATGGAACTAGCAACTAGTTTACACCTATTTCTTCATTATCTGACATAAGCAGTTCAATCGGCAACTGTCCTATGACAGAGACCTAACATCCAGCAATCTCTTTTTGTTCACATCATATGACCATGACAACAAATTAGTTTCAACAGCTCTGTCCCTCTCAGTTCACTGAGTTTGAGGGGTTATTTGGGTATGTTCCAGGTCAGGTAATTTTTCTGAAGTCACTCTATGGCTTTAACTTTCGTTGCTCTGCTACAACCTGAGATAATTCATAGCATCTGCAGACACAGATGCTCAATCCTTCAGAAAACCTATAGCAAGGGAATGGCAGACACAGGTGAGAGCAGGACCAGGGCCAGCAGAAGCCTTGAGATACACGTTGCAGCTCTGCCACTAGCTGACAGCCACTCGGTGCAAAGTTTTAGAAAATAACATGAGTTGGGAGCATGTGCTGTCTTTGTAAGTCACTGATACGTGTTTGACCCCAAGACCAATGGGGTCCGTGTTAGGGCAATCCTTAATGACCTTAAAGCCCAGTAATTAAAATTATCCTTTTCTGTTCTGCCAAATACATGCTAAATTTATGTTCTGTCTTTATGACATAAAACCTGTGGTGCATGAGGGATTCATTGCAGCACCAGTGAGGCTAAGGGGCAGAAGGCTGTGTTTTGACAGAGCCAGAGATGTGTAGCTCAGCTTCCTTGGAGAACTAAATCTGTATGTGTGTACAGGAGCTGTGCTTCAGCCCCTGGGATGGCTTTGCTTGCTCTGTAACAGATACTGCCTCAACTAGGATTTCTGCAGGGGGATGAGGCAGGCTAGAGGAGTTCTAATGCCGTGCCCCCGTGGCTCTGGAATGATGTATTTGTGCCTCACCATCACACCTGTTGTTATGGAGCTCAAATGCACTTTGGAAAAAAAGTCCAAACCTCACTCCAGTTAGATCTCATGCAATCCAAATCTTCCACTCTCCTACCTCCCAGAGCTTTTGTACTGCACTTTTAGTGCAATTACATGCTAAATATCTGTCTGTCAGTATGCTGGATCCCCTCAATTTGTATGACACGCTTTAACGCAGGCCTAGCCAAGCCTAATGGAATGACAGCTATGCCCTCCAACCATAGACCGAGCACTGCAGGGAGAGTCTGCCCCACTCTGCAAAGAGCTTGGGAGGGGGAGGCCAGAGGAAAAACAAATGTCACCAATTAGCTGGCACAGTCAGACCTCTGGCTCAAAGAAAATCCTTGTTGTTTTCTTCCTGGCTACTGGCTCCTGATGGAAAATCAGAGAAGGAATGCCATGCACTGCAGCACTTTGCCCCACACAGACATAGACTCCGTCTCAGGTGCTTTGCCAGGAGGTCTAAAACTGGGTAGCCTGTACCAGACAATACTGGTTTACAGCAGCTGAGGATCAGACCCCTCAGTCTTTGCACTGATTCTGTATCATGGGTGTTTTAGACACGCACACCAGGGCAAAGTCAAACTAGAAAAAACAGCTTTCTTTTTGAAAGAAATTCTTAAACCTCCAGGCTAATCTTCCATAATATCAGTGAATCTCTCCAATCTTGTTTTTGTCTCCATGGCCAAAACAGCTGGGAAGGTCCTTAGAAATCCATCATTCTCTGGTAGGAAACAAGAAAAAAGAACCAGAGAAAACTGCTTAACAGCCAGAGAGAATTTTATTTGCTCAAAACCTGGTAGAAGGAGAGGGGGAAGGTAAAATGTCTCCCAACTGCACATTGTCAGGAGGAGAATGAAAATCTGCTAGAGGGACCCAGCACTAAAAATAATGATTTTTCAGCCAGCAGCCAGACAGCCATCTAATCCCGTATGAATAGAGACATCACTTGAATTGCACCCGTCAATGTGACTGCTGATGCCGATTCCAGCTGGACAGGTCTCATGCACACCAATAAACAGACATCAATCCTGTGCCTCACTTAAATCTTGTCTTTTTTTTTTTCCTTTTTAACTGCTTTCTTTCCTGCAGTTTTGTTGTCTCTACTGTAACCTAAGATTTTTTTTAAGTTATAACAAAAAAGGTAAACTAAAGCTATGAATGTTAGTCCTGGCATTTCAAAGGACTGCAATGGCATTTGATTGCAAAGGTGATTCTGGGATTGTTCTTTTACGTGGTGTTTCACAACTTCGGTGATGCAACAACTCTTTCTTACAGGTAGAGAGCGTTAATTTCCTTCTAATCACCAGAAAGTCCTAACACTGCTTCTCTAGATCAAATACCAATTCCCTTGCCTGAAATAACAGCTCTGAACAGAGATTCAACTAGTTTGAATTTCCTACTCAGTAGGGAAAGTTTGTTTGGCTTAAATCAGTGCAAGAATTTCCGGACTTACATTAATGGAAGAGAAGACAATAAACCAAATGAATACAAGTCAATTCCCACCTCCTAGCAAAAACTATCAGCTGAAACTCACAGCTTTTCTCCTAGTCCTCCCTCTCCCTGCAGATCCATTGGGTCTCCATGAACCAGAGGCTGTTGAATGGCTGCAGCCCAGACACATTACAGCTCTGGGGGTCCTGCCCTGCCGTGGCTCTACAAGGAAGACAGATGCTACGTGTTGTTTCTGCTAGAGCAAACCTGTATGAGCAGCAACCAACATCAAGGACATTCCTTCCTGTATGCCAGGCCCATCCAGTCTTGTAAGGGGAGTTCTTCACTTCAAGACCCTCTTCATCCAGGCTGAATGTCCTGTTGAGTAGCTGATAGGTTTTGTCACATGTTTTAGCAACACTTGCAGCACAAGCACAGAACTTGGCATCCCCTAAAAGTATGGTGGGGCTGAACCCATGAAACACTCCTGCTCCATAATTCTTTTAATAGCTAACCACCACAGGGCATCAAGGATGCTTTACTTTCTGATTGACTTGATCTTTCTCTTGGCTTGCATTGGTGTTTAATTAATGTGTTGATGATTTCTTTGCTAAAGGCTTGTTCAGATACTGTCCAGAGCACTGTCAATGGTTTCACTTCCCTTTATGAAAAACGAAAAGTGGAAAAAAATTAAATAATTAACTACCAATGGGTAATAAAGTTTTTTTATTCCAGAGCTGTTCATGCATTGTTTATCAGTATTTCAGCAGGGTAAGTATATACTGTGCTGTGTATTGGAAGCACAACTTTAATCAGGTTTTGCCTCTCAAAAGAGCTGTTCTAACAAGCACAAAAGACCATATAAAGAAGTATAAACCAAAACCATCTACTTTGCTTTATGATGATGAGAACCACAGAAACCTAGGAAAAAGCAGCACCTGAGAAGTGTCCTTGCAGCACCTTTTGTGTCTTCATTCCCCCTCTAAAGCTGATTGCCATATCATTCTTGTAATTCATTATTCCTCCCATATGTGGAATTTTGTTGCCTTGTAATTCTGAAACTACAAATCACTTGAGACAAAGAACAAAGGTTATGGGCAAGGATTTAAATCCAGTGTTCAATGCATTCTGACACTTGGGCGATTTTTGACTTAGTCTCAAAGGGCAGGAAAGTAAGACAATTCAGACCAGAGTGCCCCAAAATTAAAGTACTCCAAAAGTCAAACTCAAATATGGTTCAAGATTACTGAATAACCTGGTTTTTATAGATGCTGAAATGAAACTCTAGTTCTGGGTTTTCCCTGGTGTATCCCAAATATGGACCCACGCCATCATTCTGCATTTTAAGCATGTCCACTGAAATAGAAAAACACCTTTGCTCTTTATGAGTTCAAACACACTCTACACTAAATGATTCAGAATTAATACCTGAAGCAGAGCCAGATGTTTAGCACTTGTAAAAGTTAGCACAAAACAGCTCAGTCCAGACTTTCCAAATGCTCAGAAGTAAAACAGCCTGAAGTATTTTCAAACATGTTGAAGTCAGAAGTCCTTGGTGAAGTCTTTGTGGATAGATTTTTGTTTTAAATTTGGCTTTATGGGGTTTTTTTTCTGTGTTTGAATAATGATGCAAATCTGATGAGAATTAAGACACTAAAGGAGCCTATAAAATCCTTTGGCTACACAGCAACAGAGAGGAGGTCTCCAGAGAAGGAAATTTCATCTGGCCGTTTTGCTGACAGGAGAAGGCTCAGCATGATAAAAGAGATCCTGCAACTTGCTCTGAGAAACTCCAGCAAAACTCGGCACTGATACATCTCTGCTGACACCTGCTCCAGCTAGTCCTTTGCAATTTGACAGGGCTGGAGGGCTGACGGCTAAAGATGGGCTGGGTCCTGAGAACAAGCATTAACATTTCATGTGTCTGCTCTTACTCTTTGCAGTTGCAAAGACTGAAAATGAAAAAACCCAAATATTTGGGTGACCATTCTCTCATGATGCCAAGGCAGAATATGCCTCTAATAAACTCTTGAACATATAACTTGAGCTAGCTTTCGCTTTTCCCATTTCCAGCCTCCTGAATCTGACTTTCTGGAATGTGTCCTCCTATGCAGGTTAAAATTTACTCCTCAAGATTTCCCCCCAGGTATCCTCCTGTGCCATGCTATGCAACCTCTGATGTTTCTCTCCTACTGTAAGTTCATTTCTCAGTACAGTATTGCTAGGCACTTTATTTTTCTTTTAAAAATTTTATCTTACAAATCAATCCTCCTCACTCCCCCTTCCTTTTACTCTTTAAATGAATATCTGCACATGAGAGCACTGCATTGTTTGCCTCTCTCCAGTCCTCTGGGGACTTTGCTGAAATCTTGAGAACATGACAATATTAACTGTCACTGGCTGTAACACACAGCCAAAAAGCCTCAGAGGGCACAGGAGACATCATGCAGCGTTTCGGATGTGTAACACATCTTTCTCAATTTACATGAAACATTCACTTGCAAGTATTGACAACCCAAAACCCGCTGATAATTGATGTGCCACACATTACAGAACATAGACACGTGCCACGGCATGACAATGTCAGCCAAGGTATCTGTTAGTAAGCCTCAGAGAAGGGTTTGCTGGCTTTGTAGGTCTCTGTGTCCAGGGCTTTTCAGTGAATATTACTGTTTGATGCAATGATGTTTCTCAGTTATTGACAGGGAGGAGAACATTCTAAGTATCTGAACCTTACTGGAGGGCTCATTTCTCACTGGCACTGCTTTTCTTTCTAGAGTGAAGGAGTGTTTAGTCTACTTAGTCTTTGTGATTCATGAAACAATAAATAAACAGGCACTGACTGTGCTGTCCTTTCCTCCCCTTATAAATACATCACTGTGTTATCTGCTGCAAACACTAGCTCTTTCCTTTAGAGATAAGATGGAGCATTTTTTCAGTGAAGAGGAGTAATTGAGTCAGACCACATTACCTGGAGCCAGGTTACAGGTGCCCCCATGCTGAACACCTCCAGCCCACTTCCCTCTGCTGTTGCGGTTCTGCTGGACCACTCCCAGGTACCTCGAAGAACATTGTGGCATGAGGCTGAATGGAGTATTTCCACTCATTGAAAGCATAACCCTGGAGAGCAGGGGTTCCTTTGGGCCTCTTTTCCCAAAGGAGGAGTCTGTGTTTGGCCTGAAAACTAAGGTATGGACAGTAGTTTTCTCCCCTAGCAGTGGTGTGATTATTTCCCAACATTATAACTCATTTCTTATAAAGTGGGGCTATCACAGCAACAGTATCTCTTGCCCTTATTTTATTCCCAGTGTATTCCCAGTAAACAACAGTGTCTACAGTACATCTATAATAAATAAACTTCAGTTTCTTCCAGTAAAAAAGCAGCAAGAGGAAAAATCAGGAAGGACTACACAGCATTTTTTTCAGACTAGTCTAAAAACCCTGCTCTGATGGTGTTTCTTAAACACTGTGCCAGATGGAAGACTTTCAACTAAGAGAAAAACTTGGAAACTTCTCATCTCTTTTGGCTGAATGACTGTGAGCAACTGTAAATTCCATTCCACTAACATGAAAGGCAGCAAGAGGCAGTTCATAAATTGCACTCTGCTTTTGCCATCAAGCATGAGTTACCAACTTGCAATTCTGTAGAAATTACCCCAAAACCATGGACAATGATGGCCTATCCTGAGATCTCAAAATCTCTAGAGCCTTCTATCTGTCTGAGCTTTCTTCTCTCTTCCTCACCTTGCTGTAGGCTTTGTCTTTGCTTCAGATCCTGCTAGCAACACAAAGAACACTTTTTTAGTGTCCTGTGCACTCAATTATAACAGGAGAGTGTCACCCCAGGGGCACAGGTAAGCTATAAAGCATTTGAGAAAGTGTAACCCAAAGCAACACCAGCCACACTCCAAAATCCAGAGCCCCACTTTGCACACAGCATCAGGAGGGTTGTGAGCTACACATCATGCAACACATCAGTTCATATGACTGCAAGATGGATTTGCAGCTTTTTTGCAAAGCACATCAAAAAGGTAGTAGGAGTTTTTAGCAATTTAGTGAAGCTTGGTCAAATCCAAATCCTTTTTTTGCAAGTGTTTGGTGACTAGCCACTTGATTAAACATTTACTCCTGGATTTCAGACTCTTGGCAACTGTTGTGTTCCAGTCTGCTTTCACAGGCAAATAGAGTTTATGCAAATGTTCACCTGAGGTAACAATTTAACTTCATACAATTAAAAGATTTTCTTCCAGTGCTTCCCTGTTGCCCCCATATGATTTGCCTCTGTGTGTTTCCTTTCTGGCTTTTCTATACACATCTGGTCTTGTCCCAAGGGATTCAGCTTCCACTGGAAGGTCGAGATGCCAGCTCTCTCAGAAACAAGTGACCATGTTCCTTCTGGGCCAAGGCTCAGACAGTTTCTCCATCTTGGAGGCTGCAGCCCTCTCTGCCCTGTAGTGTTATGCTCCTGCATGTCCATACAGGTTTGTAATGGAGGGATTTGCTTTCTGATGATTTTGGCAGAGTCCTGAATCCTGGCCCAGTACACAGCATGATAAATAGTCTGTGCACTGAGAGGGTCTGTGGGACCCATGGAAGGAGAAATGAATCGTCTTCTCCCAGAGAGTGCAACAGCTGCTGGATTTATCCTTCAGTTACCACTGCTGCGGGTCCAGACACCCCCACATCCATCCTGCATCTGCCATGTTCCCCACACTACCCCACAGGAGCAGAAAGTTGTAACCAGAGCCAGCAGTCAGACCAGCTCCCTGTGCTGTAGCACAGTATGTAAAGCTAAAACAGCACAGCCTGCTGCATCCTCCCCATCAGAGCTACCTCTGCCTGCAGCAGCACCAGGTTAACGAGACCCTGGTCAGCACACCGAGCTTTCTTGCTATGCCTGACACTACCTGGAGGTCTCAAGCTGACAGCAGTGATTTTTCAGGGAGACAGTGTTAGCAATCATGCAACAGCCTCACAAGCACAGACCACCCCTGGGATTCAGAGAAACCTTGGGAATCTGCAGATCCCAGGGGAGTAGGAGGCACAGCCTGTCCATCCACCCTCTTTAGCTGGCACACAGCACTCCTGTATGGAATTTTCTTCCCATAGGAGGGAGGGAGCTGGTGTCGGGTGAGGATTTCAGGGTCTGGCTCATCAAATTCCAGCAAAATGACCACCCTGTAACCCAAAACAGCTGCTGTGTTTATAGTAAACATAAATGATAACTGGGTGGCCTTTGAAGCCACCATGTCCATTGCTGGTAATTATGGACAAGTGGATACAGCAGTGATGATCCAAAGCATTCGTGTAAAGTTCAGACATAATTATGGCCATTATCAAATTTCTGCCCCTTCAGCAAAAAGGGGGGATGAGGTCAATTGTGTGATACCATAGGCAGAAACAAGTAAATGGGGGGGTCTTCTTCCCTGAGTAACTCGCACTGGACAGAATTCCCGAGTACCACCTGGTGCCGCAGATGCCTTTGCTCCCAGAGAGGCAAGTGGTGATGGAAGGCCCCTTGGGCACACCAGCCAAAATGGACTCAACACCAGGGCCTCCCACAGAGCTGTCCCAGACCCTGTCCCATGGCTCTGGGAGACAGGGTAGTTGAAACACCAAATACACATCTTGGAATGTCACTTCTTGAGTGAGGGCTGTGGCAGCATTGCTAATTGCAGGGAGGTATCACTCGTGTAATTTGGGAAACCCCCATGGTGCCACCCCCAACCTGACCTACACTGACTAGTTTGTCAAGAATGGTCTCCTCTCTTCTCCCAAACCCTCCAGCTTTATGGCAGAAGGAAGTAAATTGTTGCAAAGGGTTATTCCAAACACCAGAGCAGAGGAAAAGGTAACTACACAGGGCCTTTAAGGTGGAAATCTGAAATGGCCCATAGTGAGAATTATCTAATAAAATCTAACCAAGTATTCCAGCAAGAAATGCTGGAGGGATGGAGAAAGAATTTTACCTTTTCAAAGTGGGCAATCTAATGCCAGCATCTATGCTGCATGTTTATTTCCTAAAGAAAACCATGTGATTATAAAGCATCTAAAAATTTTCCAGATACCAAATTCACACGGTCAAAATCACAACAAGGTTCTCTTCCTCTACGAGCTCGTATGAAAACATTGTCTACTCTGCACTTCAGCTGGGTGAAAAACACCATCCACAGACACTTCGGCCTCCCAAAGGCCTTTTCTATTGTGCTTTCGTAGGAAGAGCTTTTGTCGACTCCTTGGAGGGAGAGGAGTGAAGATTGGGAAGAAAAGTGGAGCAAGACCTCAGCATGTGTTGCTGAACCTTCTCCCCATAGTTGTGAGACCATGCAACACAGTGCACTTACAGGGTGGATTGTTACCCTCTTCCTCACTTGCAGGAGGCCCTGGCACAGGCTCACACTGCAGCAGCTCTCCTTGCCGGGGATGTAGCTCCAGTGGGTTGGAGAGATTGGAGGGATGGGGTAGCTGCTTTCTCAGGAGCTAGTTCCTGAGGTCAGGGCTGGGGCAGAGTGCCGGAGCAGTATTGGGAATGTGCTTACAGCTTTCTGTTCAGAGGATAAACAGAGAGCTGAAATCTCTTGGGCTGTTAATCTGTCACCTTTCTCCAGCACGGAATTAATTTTTTTAATGTGTTTTTAAAAGAAAAATAAATAAAAAGGGGAAAATAGAAGAGATGATAAATGGGTCCCCTTCTATGCCCTTCATCGCTGGGCAATACCACCCAAGTATTTGGCAGAGACAAAATGTAAAAAGGTTTCTGGGCCTTGGCAGCTCCAAGCTGGATTTGGATTCACAGAAGCCCTAAGAATCTCTGCGTATCCCAGATTTACTGTCCTCTTCCTGCAGCTATGGAGGTTGCAATGAAGTGGCCCTGCTGGGCTTTCATTTTAGACTGCGTGAACTGACTGCTCAAGTAGAAAGCTGATTTAACACCATATGAAGCTGTCCCAAAACAATCCCAAGTTTCTATTACACTACCTTGATTTTCCTACTAAGAAGCTGAAAGAAAGTATCCCAGAACCTGGGTCTATCCCGCACAAAGCTTGCAGCTGTTAAAACAGCAAACTGGTTCCCAGTGGATGCCCGGATATGATGCAGAGCAGAGTGTGCGGGGCTGTCTGCTGCACTGGGCAGTGTATCAGTCTGGGACCAGCAAGACCCAGAGGCTGGCCCAACTTTGACCTGCTGCATGACCTTGCCCAAGTTACTTCACTTCTTTGTGCCTTTGCTCCCTTCATATTCCTTTATCTGGCCTCCTTGTTCATGCTCTCTGCTCTTTGTGCTGGGTCTGCTAAAGCTCAGAACAGATGACACAGGCAACAGCTGAACACCTCTCATCATATTAACATTTTCTATCCAGTTTTTGCAGAACTCTTCACATTACAGTGAGGGATTGTCAGCAGAGAGTGAAACCTGGTAAGAAACTTGGTAAGCCAGCCATGAACTGCCACCATCCATGAATGCAGAGTCCATGACACACCAATCCTGCCAACTGCTGTCATTTTATCTCTAAGAATCACTGCTTACACCTTGTAAGAAGGCCTTCTGGAGACCAGTGCTGCTGCAATCAGGTGCTGTTAGCCTCTTAGTCAAGGGGTGCTTTAGGAAGTGTATTGACTCTTGGCAAACTTTTAGAGTTTCTCTCATTACAGTTCTGTTGCTAGAAACTGAGACCACACCTGGAATATTGTGTCCAGTTCTGGGCCCCTCAGTTTAAGAAGGGCACAGAGCTTCTGGAGAGTGTCCATTGTAGGGCAACCAAGATGATGAAGGAAGTAGAACACCTTGCTTATGAAGAAAGGCTGAGGGAGCTGGGTCACTTTAGCTTGGAGAAGAGGAGACTGACGGGTGACCTCATAAATGTCTATAAATGTATGAGGGGTGGGTGACAGGAGGATGGAGCCAGACTCGTCTCAATGTCATCTGGCGATAGGACGAGGGGCAATGAGTGTAAGCTGTAACACAGGAGGTTCCATATAAATATGAGAAGGAACTTCTTCACGGTGAGGGTGACAGAGCATTGGAACAGGCTGCCCAGGGGGGTTGTGGAGTCTCCTTCACTGGAGACGTTTAAAACCTGCTTGTATATGTTCCTGTGCGACTTGGCCTAGGTGATCTTGCTATGTCAGGGGGATTGGACTAGATGATCTTTCGAGGTCCCTTCCAATCCCTAATGATTTTATGATTCTAAGTGTCCAAAGACAGCTGGAGCACACAGTGTCCTGTTGACATTGGTGGCCTTTGGAGGACAGGCGATGTCAGCTGATTTGTCTATTCACTTCCTAACACAGCTGCCTCTCACAGGGCTGAAGCAAAAGACAAGCAGCACTTCACATCCTGTAAAGCGTTGCCTCTGTCCATCCACTCCAATGAAGAGTCAAACATTTATGTGAAGTTTGAGCCAATTACTGCTGAAGATGCAGCAACAAAAGCTAGTTCAGTGGGAGCCATGCTAATATGTGCTGGAGCAGGGTTCCTGTGAGACAGTGAAGGCTGCAGCCCGTGTGCTGCTCCTCTGAGCACAGCTTTAATCATCTCTAGCCCAATATTTACCTTCCTGAAGAGCACAGTGACCAGCCACACAACAGCACCTGGCTGCTCTACAAAGCACTGGTTGAGCTGCTGCTTCCTCTCTGTTTTGTTGTGAATGAAGAAGTGGGCGGCTAATTATTTTCTCTCTTGAGCTGTATCACACAAGTAATCAAACAAATGTTGAAAGTTGAGAAGGGAGATGTTGGGGCAGAAGGGGGGAAAAGGGCTGTGTGCTCACCTAAATGATAAGCTGCCCTAGCCCCAGCCCAGCCTGCCTTGCAGGAAGAGTGATAGGCGTGTGGGGTTTGTTCTTAGTAGTTCACCTGCTGCTGGCTTTCAGCACTTTTTATTCAGTTATTTTGTTTATCTTAGAGGCCTATTGTCATCACCTCAGAGCCACCAGGACAGGCTTCAGGTGTGGAGCAGTGTGCAGGGAGCTCAAGGTACAGCCACTGCCACCATCAAGAGCCCTGCTGGGAGGGGTCCCTGCTCCTGTGGGTTATGAAAATTGCTTCCTTTGCTGATAGGGATAAACCCAGACAAACAAACAGCGCTCACACTATTGAGCTTGTCTTTCTCCTCAGGACTTGAATTGCATGGAGCATTCAAAGCAGTATAAATAGACCTAATTTCCAGTAATGAAGCTGGAGTAGACACAAGCAGGTCTGAGTACCACTTGCTGACAGGTCCTGTTGTGGGATTATTGGATTAATGGAAGTGCTAAGCACGACCATTGTTTTCAAGCACACATTTCAAGAACACTGTTTCCCATCTTCTGAGCTTCCATTTTTGATGTAAAAGCCCTGCCCAGTTAAGCCAAACACATTTTCACAGGAGTTTGGTTTGACAGTCCTAGTCACACACACAGCACAGATGTTCCATCCTGCCTGACTCTGTTTTGTACATTTTCTGTGGAATAGGGGTGGTGGGTGTGCCAGATTTTTAGAGGTACCCAGGAAGGGGAAAACACTCAGTCTTGCTTATGAAGGCTTTAACTAAAATACAAAGCATCATCTGACACAGTCTTTCTAGAGAAGCTGGTGGTTCATGGCTTAGACAGGTGGATTCTTTGCTGGGTAAAAAACTGACTGCATGGCCAAGCCCAGAGAATTGTGGTGAATGGAGTTAAATTGAGTTGGCAGGTGGTTACAAACTGTTCCCCAGGGCTCAGTACTGAGGCCACTTGTTTAACATCTTTATTAATGATCTGGATGAAGGGATTGAGTGAACCCTCAGCAAGTTTGCAGATGACACCAAACTGAGTGTAGGAAAGCCCTGCAAAGGAACCTGGACTGGCTGGAACAATGAGCTGAGGTTAACTGTTTCAGGTTTAACAAGACCAAGTGTCAGGTTCTATCTACCCTGTGGTCACAACAACCCCATGCAGTGCTACAAGCCTGAGGAAGAGAACTGCTCAGTTGGAAAAGGACCTGGGGGTGCTAATTGACAGCAGCTGAACATGAGCCAGCAGTGTGCCCAGGGATCTAAGAAGGCCAATGGCATCCTGGCCTGTATCAGAAATTGTGCGGCCAGCAGGGCTAGAGAAGTGATTGCCCCCCTGAACTCAGCACTACTGAGGCCTCACCTGGAATACTGTGTCCAGCTGTGGGCACCTTAATACAAGAAAGACATTGAGATGCTGGAGTGTGTATAACAAGAGTAACGAGGCTGGTGAAGGGCCTTGAGGACAGGTCTGATGAGGAGCAGCTGAGGGAACTGAAGTTGTTTAGCTTGGAGAAAAGGAGGCCCTTGATACCTACCTGAAAGGAGGCTGTAGAAAGGTGGGTGTCAGTCTTTTCTCCAAAGTAACTAGTGATAGGAAAACAGGAAATGGCCTCAGGTTGTGCCAGGTCAGGTTTAGATTGGACATCAGGAAAAATTTCTTCACTGAAAGAGTGGTCAACTATTGCAACAGATTGCCCAAAGAGGTGGAACCTTTGGTTTAGAGGCATTCAAAAATTGTGTGGGTCTGGCAATTGGAAACATGAAAACGTGGCGGCATTGGGTTGATGGTTGCACTTTATGATCTTGGAAGTATCTTCCAACCTTAATGATTCTATGATCCTTTTGTGTGAATAGATCATCTAAGTCTCTGGCATTCACTCTCAGCATGTTGGTAGAGAACAGCCCCAGCCCACTCCTAATTTTTCTGCTAAACAAAATAAGTCAAATTTTGTACATAAGACACAGAGCACATTTTTTTTGACCATTTTAAAACGCCTCTTCTGGGTATGGGTCCACCAATACTGAGCACATCATTAAACATTTCCCAGGTCTCCTAGATGGTGCTGACACTTCCCTAGACTGCTTGAAGTTGGTTCCCAGATGAACCCAGGACTAACAATTGCCCATGCCATGATGACACTGAACTGCTGTATTTTGCACTCAAGACTGGTGACTGCTGCTGCAGCAGCTCAGCTCAAGAGACCCTTGCATGGGCAGGGTGGGTCACACCAGGAGAAGTCATCTCATCATCGACAGACAGCTACACCACCAAGTTCAGGCTTTCAGCCCTCCAGCTCTATCCAATATCCTAGTGGTATCTCCATCACTATTTGAGCTCTTCTCCCCTCTGCCATAGGCATTTTCCAGATGCAGCACAAGAGCTGCTGGCTCTCAGGCCTCACGTTCAGATGCACAACCCAGTAGCCAGTCTAGACCACAGCAACTCAGCCATACTGCTGAGGGATAGCAGTGAGCAGCTGCCAATCCTCAGAGCCAGCCTCTGAAAGCCCTGCATGGATTTTGATGGGATGTACTGCACTGAAATACAGAAAATTTGGTTGCCTTTATGATTAGTCTTTTCATTTGCACACAGAGCAGTGTATGCTGTCTGGCTCTGCTTCCATGCACATGGTGCTCATTCCTTCTGGTCCTTCTACCAGCTTTTCTGGCTGGACAACCCACAATTTTAACTTCTTTATCAGCAATCCCTGCAGCAGGCAGTTTTCAAGCACTGATGGAGCAAAGGCCACCGGGAATTTTCTAACAGCCAAATTGGGTTAAGTTGTACTGATTATGGATGATGTCAGGTCTTCCAACAGAGATTGGTACTACAGTAGTACAGGGTTTATTTTTAGTGGTCTTTGAATTACAAAGAAATCTTTTCATTAGAAATGTTCTAAATTCCCATTATAAATTGTAAAGAAAAGGCTGAATCAAAGAAGGCTGAACGAAGCTGCCTGGACATAAGCAAGGCAACCCTCAGGCTCTGCTGTGGCCATCTGAGTCTCCTCAGGGAACCCAGCTGCTTGGCAGCGTTGCATCCCACAAGAATAATAGATAAACATACACGCTCCACAAGCCACTGGGCACTATATTTCTTCTGGTTAGAACCACCCATAACTCTTCCATCCTCCTCTCTGTGTCACATTAGTGAGAGGTTTTACAAAGCCGTGCAGGGGACAGGTTTATTTACTCCCAGGCACGCTGCACAGCACCCAGGTTCATTGGTATTGGTTACAAATGACCTGGGGTCTTCCATTATGGGCTAATGTCTGCAGCCCTCTGACCTCCGGAAGTGCTCAAGGAAGAGCTGCAGTAAATCAGAGCAGCACTTAGCTGTGGAGGAAGAAAGTCTTTCCTTATCGATCTGCCAACAGGAGAGGAAGGACTCTGGCTGGGCTGCTGACGGGTAATGTGCTGCTCAGAAAGCTCTGCAGACAGAAGTGGTCTTTGTATCTGCACTTTGCCACCAAGGGTGTTAGAGTGAAGCTGTAGGTTGGCAAGGCTGGCCACATTTCTCTTTCACTCTGGGCCATCAGGGCAAAACACAACTGCTCGCTGCACACACAGGCTGACTTCTGTAGTCAAGCGCTAACATGGGCTACATCAAATATAGCTCCATGCTCACCAGCACATATTCCTCTGCTTTTGATTTCAATTTCACTGGTGCCAGCACCACTGCAGAGTGGCCAGCTTAAAGAGGACTGCAGAAGCTGCTGGACTCACAGACAGATGATGAAGTCTGAGGGCTTGCTTGGGCTGCTGTTACAAGCAGTTTTCGGGATGCTATCTGAGAAGCTGTCTTTGTGGTGATGACTGCCGTAGAAAGATGATCTCTTTGGAGAACTGGGGAGTGGAGAACTGTTAGTATGTGGATTTCATAAGCCACGTTGTGTGAGCTGCTAGCCCAGACTGGAGGTGTCTCTGCAGGCCACTGCTCACCACAGACAAGCTTTTGCTGCTTTCTTATGAAGGATATCTACTCTTGCACAACAACTCTACTGTAAAATGAAGGCTGTACTTCAGGAGCCTGCACTAAGGTCTATGATCAGTTCTTACCACTCACCTTCTTACCAGAGGATATGAACCGTCTGTGAGGTCTGAACAAATTAGTCATCATGGAGTCAACCTGAGGATGCTATTAACCACTTTGTGTGCCAGAGCATGTGGGATTACAGAAGGAAGCAATAACATAACCACAAAACACCACATTTGCAAATCATCTTAACCACAAGCAGTTCTCCCCACGAGGGTGGAAGCAACACAATTTGCCACAATCCCTGTGCTGACAAGCAAAGACCCTGAAGAGGGCACAGAGTGGGAAGTGTGAGTTACTGAGCAGAGATCCCGTCTCTGCAGGTCCTGTGATGAGCAAGGGATTTCAAAACTAGTAACAAGTGGCTTGGGGACGCCTAAAGTTTGCTGGGATTGGACCAAGTACTTCCCTGTTCTGGACAGGCAGAGAGGGGAGATAAAGGTCAATCAATAAGAACTTCGTATGCACAACTCACCTTTTCCAACCAGGATAAGAGGACCATAAAGAACAAAAAAGCAAATATGGCAATATCCTTTCCTTCCCTGTTTATCTCCTATACAGTTTCAGTCTTCATCTCTTTCTCAGGTCGCAGGCGCTCCCTATCCCAAAACTAATCCTGTCCCTCATACAGAAAAAAAACACAATACCTAAAGAAATTCCTGCTATTCTATAAGAAAACGAAAAAGCAGCTGATCAGCTCTGGACAAGGCTTGGAGATCCAACAGTCCATCTACATCTTTCATCCCAGGAGTAAGATCACAGCCCAACATAAAAAGAATAGGAATCAAAGGGAGCACAAGGACTTTTGCTGTAATCAGATGTGTCATATGCCTAAAAAGTATTCTGCTTGATCATATACATGTATGCATAGATTCTTTGTATGTGGTTTTGACTTCTGCCTGTCTCCAGAACAAACACTGCAATTTTACTCTCCCATAACTGTTTCTTGGCTACTTCTACACATTCCAGTAGAGCAGCATCACTGATTCACTACAGCGAGGACTTGTTTGATCAGCTGATCTAGTTCACTGCCAAGTTAATATTATTCTCTATTGTAGGAGCACTAACTCTGTAGGGAAAGAGCTGGTGTAACATCAAGCAAAAGTTGAGGCTCTATTCTTCAGGATGTAGGAAATACTACCAGAAATAACACTTCTGTTTTCTGGCAGAGCTTAAGCCCAAGCTGTACAAGAACCAGGGCCAAGGGTGCAGAATCCCCTCCTTGCTAGGTCACACAGGGAGGTTTTTTGTGGCTTTTGTGCTTTGGGGTTTTGTATCCAATTGCAAAAAGCAGTTTACAGTTCAGCAACAGTTTGAGACAGGCCCAGACCAAAACCTCATCATTACAGAATCTCAATTCTTGGGAATGTCCTCAAAGGTATTCACACTTCACAGCTCAGACCAACTTTCCACTACATAAGGATCAGTAATTATTTTTTTAACATGCAAGTATGAAGCTCAACCAACCATACAGACTTGGAGACTGCAGCAAAAGCAGCATGTTTCTAAGTGTGCAATGTGGAAAGGAATTTTTTAAAGAGTTGGCAGCATCTATTGTGAGCCTGGAGTCTCAAGTCAGCAAACAGGACACCCCATTTCACCACATCCCTGTTTAACTTGTTTGCTGTTTACTTAGTGTCCCAGGAGTTCCAAGACACAAGATTCAATCCTCTCAATTCTGTCACTTTTCAGGTGACAACTGTACCTCTTTCGTGTGCTGATAACAACTTGGAAATCCACTTGGCATTTTGGTTTCCTTCCTGCTTCTCTCAACAGCTACACAGATCATGTCAACATGTACAGAACAATAGTGTATCATGAGCTGATATACACAAAGTGCCCAGGAGCCTATGTCCTCAGCATGATTCCCAAAAAGAGACTCACATGCATTAAAATGTATGGAAACAAGGAAGCCAGAATGTATAGCTCTGTTCTTTGATGTTGTATGTCCTGGATGTTGATAGGATCAACAATCAGAAATGATTGCAAACCAGAAAGCTGAGCTAGGTAGACTCGAGCTCTCTAAAAGAGAAAACTGAGCTGTCCTACAGCTGTGTCTTAGTTGTCACAGTCGCCAGGCATTTTACCTTCTGCTGTGCCTGAAGGAAGGAGCAGAGATGCTTAATGTCAGTTTCACATTACTTGCACCTCAAAATCATGGGACTGCCTATTAAGACATTAACCGAAGTAAAATAAAAATGGTGACAGTTCTGTACCCAAACAAAAATATCACCAAGGCAATGAACTCACATGGAATCATAGAATCATTAGGGATTGGAAGGGACCTCGAAAGATCGTCTAGTCCAATACCCCTGCCACAGCAGAAACACCTAGACCAAGTCATAGAATCAATCAGGGTTAGAAGGGACCACAGGATCATCCAGTTCCAGCTCCCCCACCATGGACAGGAACACCCCACCGTAGCTCAGACTGGCCAGAGCCTCATCCAGCCCAGCCTTAAACACCTCCAAGGATGGGGCCTCAACCACCTCCCTGGGCAACCCATTCCAAGTCATGGCACACTGTCTTTGTCAGAGGAAGTATCCTTGCCCCTTCATTGCCTGATCCTGTTCCCAGAGCGCTATAACAGGATCATTCTTTTAAAACTCAGATTAATGAGCAGGTTTATAGCACAAGCAGTTTGAGACATGGGGAAATGCATACGCTGCCTACCACTGAGCCACCATGGCACTGCCCAGGACAGGGAACCCAGCCACCACCCTGGGGAAGCCCCATCTGACACAGCCTGGTGAAAATCATGCCAAAGGACTCTTCAGTCCTCCTCCACAAACAGTGCTTAAAGCCTCCCCACCTTCTTTCTTTTATCTCTAGTTAAACAAGCAGTTTTCCTCCATGAGCACACCCCTCCATCAGCTGTTCAACAGCAAAACATGGACGGTTCATGTGAGCACTTCAAACACCAGGGGAACGGCAGCTTGTGGCAGAATTTCAAACGTCTCTAAAATAGGTGAAAATTACATTCAAGTGTGCAAAGTAGCTTTTCTAAAAATATGAATAGGTTGAATTTGAGAGCATTGAAAACTTGACAGTGCCAGTGAAATCCTGCTGCAATTAAGACAATCAGATTTTGCTCCCTCCCATACTAAATCAATTTAAAATCAGTTTGGTGACTGTTTTTACAGTTACTGTAAAATGAGAAAACTTTCATATTCACACTTTCTCTAGTATTTTTTTGCCACTGAGGATCTTACTGCAGTCAGTCTGGTTTGTAATGGAAAACAGATCAAAGCAGAAATTAAATCAAAACCTCACCACGTATCTAAAGTGTTTTCAAGCCCTGCATCTTGAGACATTTTCCCGAAAAACAATATTAAATTAAGAGCTCAAATATTTCTACCAGACCAAACAAATGCAGCTTAAGCTTAAATTTAAATAGGAAATGAAAAGATTTTTCCTTTTCCTCACCTGCCAAGTCTTCAAAGTTCAGAGCTCTGTGTTTCTCTTTCAACACTTAACAGCAGAAACACCTAGGGTTGAGTGGAGAGATTTCCTTCTCACACTGGCATTATTCATTATATCCGAAGTGCCGACAAATGTCTTCAACACTATACAACACACACAAACAAAGAGTGCCTGCCCCAATGAATTTACAGTCTGAGGCTGTTATCTTTGTTCTGCTTTGGTATATCACCACAGATTTCAACAGAGTACCAGATGAGTCCAATTCAACTTCCACCATCAGTTTTCCATTGCTTTTAAAAGGAGTTGGACTAGCCCCAGTCAAACTAAATTGTAGAATTAGCTATTGCAGGAGAAAGCTAAGTTCTTGGCACACCCACAATCATTAAGAAACCTGATTCTCATTTTTATTTTAAATTGTGTATTTGAATGTTTTCACACACAATACATTTTGAGAACTTAAAGATCTCCCTTTCACTGTATCTTTTGACTACAGTGGTGCTGCAGATCAACCAGCAGTAGGCAATTTCTGAACCAAAGCAGATTGGCAGCTACAGTAACAGCTCCAGCTGGTGGAGGTTGCTGAAAGTTTTGTTTTGTTTTCTGGAACTTTGCGCTAATCTTTCTGCCAGGACATTTTATACACTGGAAGTGTGTATTTGCTCTGACATTTTGAGAGCTTCCAAGCATTCCTGCAAATAGCTTAAGACATTTATTCCAAACTCATATTGCCACAATTTCTATAGATCCAAAATTCCACACTGAGTTGCTGCCTGTGCCTTTTCCTCAGGTGTAACTGGTGGAAGAGAGTGCACAGTCACATAGTCTTATGCACTAATACACACAAAAGGCACTTACACCTACTAACACCTAAATGTGTTATGAATTCTTTACCAACTGGAGATTTCTGGCGTATGCTCTAGCTGGGGTATGTGTCTTTGTCAACATTCCTATGTAGACCAGACTTAATTTTAAACCTGGTATTAATTATTACAGTTCAAACAGCTTTTGGGTTCACAAGAGAAAAACATCCTGGCTAGAATCGGAATGGACAGTACTGCTATGACTAGGGAAAGAAGCATCTTAAAACCACAATTTGTCTTGGTTCCTACTGAGACACACTATGGCAAAGCCCAGCATCAGCACATCCAAATGCTACAGCTTACACCACTTCACAAAGCAAATGAAGTTCAGACACCACAATGTGAAATGACCGAGAAAACTCCACAGTTCACAGAGCATCTTGGAAGTTGCATGTCATTAACATCCTCACCCAAAGCACTCTCTAGCCTACCTGGTGCTGTCTTCAGGTAGAGAGGGATGGAAAAGGGTTTTCTTGTTTACTGTGATTTTCCAATCTTCTTCATTCTCCACACAGGACACAGGACATAGAATCATTAGGGATTGGAAGGGACTTTGAAAGATCATCCAATCCAATCTCCCTACCAGAACAGGATCACCTAGACCAAGTCACACAGGAACATATCCAGGCAAGTTTTGACCATTAACTGCTGCTGACATAGGCAAGATGCTACGTGTTCCTCTCCTCCTGTCCTCCAGTTTAGAAGTGCCTTTTGCAGTTAACCTTGGTTGCAAGAAGTATTTTCCCAAAGATGAGAGCTGTATTTCTCCTTCCAAGATGAAAAGTCCACATGACTTCCATACTCTTCATTAACCACTTGGCTCAGTCACTCAGCCACTCTGGAAAGCAAAAATCAAGATCAAGAGATTCCTGTGCAACAGAGAGGCCAACTAGTTTACCATCAAATGTGAAACCACACTGTGAAAGTTTACTATGAAGTTTTTTATGTTCCACCCAAGCAAACTGCTCTCTGATTCTTTTTAATGACAATTTTTTTCCTACTATTTGCTTGATATTTTCAAAGGTTCCAAAACAAACCTAGGCATAAATAGCTTTCATTAGAAGTACTTAGTCTGCTTACCTGGAAACATTGCTTGGGTGTTTAATACGGTAATTGCTTGCCTAAAACATATTAAAATACTTAATTTCCTGAACAAAGTCCTCAGTATTTATCAAAGTTTGACTTGTACGTAACTTCCTTGCTTCAAAAGCAGAACCTCAGTTACTTTGTCTCCTGTAGCATCACCCCACTGGTCCCACATTCCATGCAGAGCAGACAGGACCAGACACAGTGCTCAACTGTGTTCAGTGTACAATTCAAGATAATCTCTTTCCACACAGAAAATGCCATTTGCTGTGGAACCACTCTGTGACACGAGCCTAGTATCGGATTGCTTATTTGGATAACAAAAGGGGGTTTTTTGCCACATCTTTCAGATGAGAATGGAGTGTTCCAAGATGTATTTGATTTAGGTTATTATGAAAATGGGATCCAATATGAAGTTCATATGCAAGCTTAGTTTCTGAATGCTTATAAATGCTTTGAATACTCAGTTCTAAATAGAAGCTGCCTTCAATCTGAAGAAAATAAAAAGTCCTGGGGAACCAGAGACTAGCTGATTTCCTTTATAAAGCTTAAAAAGTCTTTGGGGAAAAGAAACTTAGAAGTTCTACGCTTTCATTATGCAGGAATAACCTCCTCTCACTCTCCGCCTCCCTTTCACTGTCTCCTTCTATCTCACACTCATCCTCTTCCCACAAAGGTTGTTTCCAGACACAATTGATTTGAAAGCTCAGATTATTCTGTTAGAATTGGTGACTTTGGGTGTGGGACCCCAAGGCAGATTGGTGCAATGCCCTTGGGTCCTTTATTTGGCTAATTTATAGCAATTTTTGTTGAGACAAGGAGTTATGGTCTGTAAAAGGCTTGCTGTCGGCCTCTCATAAAAACCCGAGCACCCTGTCAGAGAAAGGATGGAGCCTGGGAAGAAAGTTTCAACAGAGATCAGCTGGTTTCCAGATGGGTGGCCTTCTATATGCTGTCCAGTCCCATGGGTCAAATAAACCTGCCCTGACTTTGCACTTTAACAAAACAAAGATACAAGCTCTCCTGTACTCTCAGTTAAGGTTTTATAAACATGCTCTCAGTCTCCGTGTTGAGAAGAAATTAATTTTGCCGTCTCTCCTTTTCTAACTCTTTGCATGCATGCTCCACTTTCTCACTTTTACATAGGATGGGAAGACTCACATCATGATTTACATCCTGCTGGGTTGTTTTCCCATCAGAAATAAAGAAGGAGGCAAACAAGTCAGAAAGTTGAGGGATTGGCCTCTAAGGCATAACACGACCCACATGAGGCAATGTTTGTTCTCAGTCTGGCAAACTTCTCTTCTATTCTGTTCTCTCTGTCTTAACAAGCCAACAGAGAACATGATTCAAGATGTAAAAGGTTGGTTGGTGACACTGGTAGTTAGAAGACAGTATAATTCTGATTGAGGAAGAATACAGCTCTGCCACAGCACCAAAGAGCTGCTGCTCATAGGATACGGTTCTGCCTTACCCTGCACCTGCAGACGTGGACATCCCTTCTAAGTAGGGAGCTGTCTCATTCAGCTAATATGTCTGTTAACAGCAACTGTGGCACGCACAGTTTTCACTGTATTTAGCCCAGATTCCCCTTTTACTTTCAGCTCCATGCATTTACTGACAACACTAACTTCAGCAGTGCAAGGATTTCACCCTGAAGGGAAACAGAGGTGTCTGTTGTGGCTCCTAGGCCTGGCAGACATTTCAGGCTTTGGACTGTCCTTAGAAATCTGCAACTTTGAAGCCAATTCTGCTCTTCTCTAAAATGAGTCTATAAACATCAGTACTTCTAGGAGCCATTAAGACTATTCTTTCAACTGTCCCATCAAGATGACAACCCTGATTAACGTGTTCAGAGAGTTTCAAAAAGTTCAAAACTGGAAAGCATAATTGTAGGGGGAGATGTTGTCTTCACAAAGAGTGGGTAACTGTCGTATTTAATCAAGATGTAGAATTAAATTTTCAGGCATCATAACTGTCTGCTCACTAAAACGCATAATTATGGGTGATTCTGGAATTACAGTACTTAGACTTGGTCTTTGTACTGAGGAAATTAGTGGAAACTATGCTAAGGAACAAACCTAATTGCTTGGGTAAATATGTGATAATGGTACCACTGATTCCTTAGAACACTCTGAAGGATTCAATGATCAGCTAGATCCCCTTGATCTAGCTGATACTGCTTAAATATTTGGGTTTTATATAAGAAACATTTTCAAGAAGACCCCTTTCCAAAGGCTCCTAATGTTGTTTTGGTGTGAGAAGGAACAAACTCTTGTAGGTTAGTAACTGGTTAAAAGAAAGGAAATTCATCTTTTGCAGCCAGAAGAGGGTTGCTATGTTCCAAAGGCCTGTCCTGGCATCTCTCCTGTGCAACTCGTCCATAGCAAGGTGTGTAAAGGGTGATTAGTAAAGTGACATTTGCAATTGAGTCCCAAATCATCCAAGATTGTCAAATCTGAAATGGAGGGCGATGAGGTGTAGCAAGATCTCAACAAACTGACTGACAGGGTACGGAGGCACCAGATTGAATTACCTTTCAATAACTACAAAGAAATGCACATGTGGAGAAACCCAAACTCCATTAACCCTTTGACATGTCTGGGTTTGGCATTACCCCTGACAGAAAGATATTTAGAAATCCCTGGAGTGGGGATAGTGCACTGAAGACATCAACTCAGTACTTGTTTTTGACCAGTAAGAATCCTATAATGTTAGAAATTGTTAGGAAATTAACAGACAGCAGAAGGGAAAACATCCCCATGCATGGGTGTGAGCCTTGACCACTGCTTGCTGCACTGTTCATTCTCTCTGAAAGGACAGAAGTGTCTCAGGTACTGTGTGCAGTTCTGGGCACCTCACTTCAAGAAAGAGATTGAGATGCTGGAGCAGGTCCAGAGGAGCAACGAGGCTGGTAAAGGGACTGGAAGGAAAGTCATCTGAGGAGGAGCTGAGGGAGCTGGGGTTGTTTAGCCTGGAGAAGAGGAGACACAGAGGGGACCTTATCCCTCTCTATAACTACCTGAAGGGAAGTTGTAGACAGGTTGGGGTCAGGCTCTTCTCCCAGGCAACTAGTGATAGTACAAGAGGACAGGGCCTGAAGCTGCACAGGGGAGGATTAGGTTGGATGTTAGGAAGGACTTTCTCACAGAATGGACTGCCCAGAGTAGTGGTGAAGTCACTATCCCTGGAGGTGTTTAAGAAAAGATTGGATATGGCACTTAGTGCCAATCTTAATGATCTTAGAGGTCTTTTCCAGCCTCAATAATTCTGTGCAAATATAGCAAATGGCATTAAGGAAGAAGAGAAAGTAGCTTCAGAGTTAGTTGAGACTGAAGAGATTGGACTTTTCAGCTGAAACAGAGACAAGCGTGGGTATATGTAGTAGAGGCCTGTAATGAATTGGCAAATGCAATTTTCTAATTGACCAGGCAAAGTTAGGCAACCATTCTTAAGCTTAAATTAAATGTGTGCTTAAGCATGTGGCTCAGGCAAGGCTCAATAACTCTTTGTTGTTATTTGACTTCCCCTTTCCCACCTTCACCTTTGCATTTTACTTAGCTCACCCTTCTTTGCAGTGGTTCTTGTGTGGTAGCATGGCATAGGGCCTGTCAACACTCCTGCATGTGTAAATACCTTCAATTGAAAAATATGTGTGCAAAGGCGCAGGTGCCAATATGCTGTTAGATCCTTAGAGGTACAAAATGATATTTGGCCTGAAGTATTTTAAAAGCTTCACTCAAATTCCACATCTATATGCAAAAGAGCAAAAAAATAATCCCCCTCCCTCATTTTCTGTCTACATAACGCTCTATGTCAAGACGATTTTCAACAGAGTTCCATTTTTGTGAACAATCCCGGACATAACATTTTCCCATGGGAACAGATGTGCAAATTTTGATGAATTTTGCTGGTGGTAACTGCAGCATTTGGAGCACCTCAAAACTGCAATTCTCACTTGAGGGAAAAAGCCCTTTGCAACCAGTGCTATTCAATCTATTCATTAATGACTTAGATGAGGGATTAGGGTGCACTATCAGCAAGTTTGCTGATGACACAAAGCTGGGTGGTGTCACCAACACCCCAGCAGACTGTGCTGCCATTCAGCGAGACCTGGACTGGCTGGAGAGCTGGGGAGAGAGAAATTTCATTAAATATAACAAGAGTAAGCGTAGAGTCTGGCATCTGGGCAAGAACAACCCCAGGTATCCGTATAGGTTGGGGACTGACCTGTTGGAGAGCAGTGTAGGAGAAAGGGACCTGGGGGTCCTGGTGGACAGCAGGATGACCATAAGCCAGCAATGTGCCCTTGTGGCCAAGAAGTCCAACAGCATCCTGGGGTGGATCAGAAGGGGGGTGGTTAGCAGACTGAGAGAGGTTCTCCTCCCCCTCTACTCTGCATTAGTGAGACCACATCTGGAGTATTGTGTCCATTTCTGGGCCACTCAGTTCAAGAGGGATATAGAGCTGCTGGAGGGATGATGAAGGACGTAGAACACCTCCCTTATAAGGAAAGGCTGAGGAAGCTGGGTCTCTTTAGCTTGGAGAAGAGGAGACTGAGGGGTGACCTCATTAATGTTCATAAATATGTGAAGGGTAGGTGTCAGGAGGAAGGAGTCAGGCTCTTTTCAGTGTCATCTAGTGACAGCATAAGGGGCAATGGGTGTGAGCTGGAACGTTGGAGGTTCCATATAAATATGAGAAGGAACTTCTTCACAGTGAGGGTGACAGAGCACTGGGAACAGGCTGCCCAGGAGGGTTGTGGAGTCTCCTTCTCTGGAGACAATTAAAACCCGCCTGTATATATTCCTGTGTGACTTGGCCTAGGTGATCCTGTTGTGGCAGAGAGGTTGGACTTGATGATCATTTGAGGTGTCTTCCAATCCCTAATGTTCTATGATTCTGTGAATACAGTGAAATGTGTGCCCATGTGAAGATTGAACAAGGTCTTTGGGAAGAACCCCAGAAGACATTTATTCCTGTGAGGCACATTGTAACCAACTGGAAATGGAGATTTCTAGATCAATCAATGCCAAATCATCACCCAAGAAAGTAGTAGCCACATGGCACGTCTTCATCAGGAGACAATTCAGAGCTCCCTATTATTTGTCTGATATACCTATTACAAAACCTCCATATTTGCTTGCATTACTTGCAGCTCCCCTGAAGGCTATGACCAGTTTCCCATGGACTTCAGCACAGTCAGGATTTCACTCTCAAATATTACCAAACATTTAAATAAAAACGTGTCCCAGAAACAATTACAGCATTTTCCATCAACACAAAACTCATCAACCTCAGTAGCACTGACAAGCTATGTTGAGACAGTGAATTTGCAGTAGGAGCCTACAGGAACCTCAGGGTGTAGGATCAGGGTTATTTCTGCCTTTTTTGAGGTATAATATTCCCTCATTATGTACACTGAAAACCAGAGCTCCTTCACAGTGGATTAATGCTTCACATCCACTTTTAATAAGCTTTCACTGCTGAGGTTCTGGATAACCACAAAACCCTGTTATCAATCTTTCCTGTGCAGCTCTGCCCTTCTGCAGGATTTGGCACAGATTTTACTGTACAGTAGACTCAAGTTTTCCAGGGAGCAACCATCACTCCCATGCTCTCTCTGGAGTGACTACTGGAAGCCAAAAGCATTTAAGCAAAGCTAGATAAAATCAGCAGCACCCAATGTGGTTTCTTTCTGGTTTCCTGCAAGTAAACAGACATGTTTACAAGGGGCTGTACATTCACATCAATCATAAGGTGACTTTGTTTACAGTAGAGGAATTTCCTGCAGGCTTTTGCTGTCCTGGTTTCTTTCTCTTTGTATTTGCTTTTGTTCAAATGCAATTAAAAAAAAGCCATAGGTACTCCAGCTCAATTCAAGATGTGACACAGTGAAATGTGAAGCAGGCTATAATTCACGCCCAGATTTAGTTGTTCTTTTTCTTGTTTGTTTGTTTAAGCTAACACACACCTCTGCATTAAAAAGCCACTTTTCTCTACCTATCCAATTCATCTACACCTGGCAAGAAAGCAGCTTTGGTTTGTCTCCCAATAAAGAACTGCTTTTCTCATTAAGCCCACAAAACTGCAGAAGGCTACCTGACACAAGGATTGGACTTTTCCTTCAGGCATCTAAGAGACATATCCTTCAGAGGAATTAAAGTCAGAATGTTATTGAATGCTACTGAAAGACTGGCATTGATATCAGCTGAGCAGCAGAGATTAAGAACTTCTGCTGCCATGAATCAGAGTGAAAGACCTCTCCACCCTCTGACTGAATAAAATTTACCTTGGCGCAGATTTAATTTGAAGAGCTGCTGCAGAATTTGCTGCAAAATTCATAATTTGGACAAGGGACTGTATCTCAACAGCAGGTTTAATTTTCTATGAAAAAAGACCCAGAACCTTTAAAGACAGAACATCTGTAGAGGAGCTTTTATCTGTACTCACCCTGAAGTAAATACAGCCAAAATCTGAGCTGCATGGTCCCTTGTGCATGAGTCAGAGCTAACACACTGCAGGGAGCCATGGGGCAGGAGGGAAGCTGTGATCTTTGTCTTTATTTTTTCTCTCCGATTGCTCCCTCAACCCCAGGTGTGCTGCTCCTGGTACACACAAGTGAGTGAGGGACACAGCAAGGAGAAGTTACCTGGTTCTTGTCTGCAGTGAGCTTAAGCCAAAGCACAACACATAGGGCTTTGGCAGGCTGGCATCCACATGCAATTGCTATGCTGTCTCTCTGGCCTGATAACTTGGATGTTCTGAGACACACAGATACTTTCATGAAAAGTCAAGAACCAAAACCTCAGCCATACTTAAGCTCCTATGTACAGATAAGCCAAAGCTGCAGCACTCAGACATACATCTCACCCACCGTGATAGCACAGATCTTACAATTTCTCCATCAGTCCTGAGGTCATGTGTTCACTCACTCACGCCAGCCTTCACTGCTTGTGCTGCTGGCTCTGTCCTGCTGTATGATGTGGCCACATATTAGGTCACTCAGTTTATTACCTCTGAGCGCAAGTGCATTAACAGGTTGAACAGCAGAAGTGCCAGGAAAAAGTGCTCCTTTAACACACAGGCTTTAGGACACAAGGCAAGAATAAGCCACAAAGGCTAAAAAAGACAGAAGAACAACATTGGGAGGTGTAGAGACAGAGATTTGCTGATGAGGGAACTAGATCACTATTCCTGCATGGTATAAGAATTTCCTACCACCCCCATTTTCCTTTCCAGATAAGAGATACTCAGCTGCAGAAACAGAAGGGTCCACATGAATATAAGACTTTGGAAATTTCTTTCCAGCAGTTTCCAACACACAAGCCATGATTCAGTATAAAGATCAGCATAGTACAGGCTCTCTTTTGTTAGCATCTGTTAGCAAGAATGTCAGCTAATCAATACATTTTCATTGCCAGATCCCTACAGGGCTGGAAGAGACATTATTCCTGACATTGTTTTCAGTGTTCTTCTTACTCTTCTTAACTCATATTCCTGGAAGCAGTTTTCCTTCACCTTGTGTGGCATCGTTACTCATCTTCACTGATGCTTATCTAGCTCCACTAAACTGAAAATGCCTATCCACAGAGCTCTGTCCCTGTGGACAGTCTACCGGGCTCACAAAAGTAACCCTCTTGTCCCCATCTCTTCACCCTGACAGACTGTCACCTACAGCTGGGCCAGGATTTGGCACTTTGTGGTGGTGAGCACCCCTGTACTTAACGCTCTCCCCACTGAGCAGTTTCTCTGCTGTAGGCAATGAGATGGAACAGCTGGGACTTGGCAATACACAACAAACAAATCTTCCCAATCCTGTAATCCAATTTACAAAGCAGCACCTCGTACCACATTTGTGCACCGCAGGTGAATAGAGCCATAAGCCATATCTGTTAGCAGCCCTTGCTGCAACCACAGACTTCTACAGAGCTATTTGGCACACTGAAGAATACATGTTTAGCAAGCCTGGAACTGCCTCCTGGAAACTTCCCAGCCTCTCTTCTTGCCTCTCCAGACAGACACCTCTTCTACCTTCCCTGGTATCTGTGTGTTTTTCTCCCCCATACACTGGCAAAGCACTGGTTCTTCAGTCCTTTGTGCTTTTGAGGAATTGAGGAATCCTGGCTGCGTGCGCGCACACACACACACACACACGCATGCGCGCACACACACACACACACACCCACACACACACACCAAACCCAACCAGCAAGTGGTGCTAAGCCCCAAGTGGGTTTCTGTTCCATAAGTACTGCTTCCCCACTTCACAAGGAGAACAGGGCACATTGAGCCAGGTGAGGAGCCTTGTTATCTCCTCCTGCCCTGGACTTGTTGGCTTTTGCAAGACACTCATCTCTCAGGATGCTGTGCTGCACCTTAGCTATTGAGCTATCTGAAAGAGTACGGTTAAGGCACAGGCTCCAAAGTCATGTCTCAGCTCTGCTGTTCAGATTTCCTTTAAGATTATGGCTAAGTCACAGTCTTTGTGAACCTGTGTCTCAACCCAGACGTGGCAATTCCATGTTCTACATGGAAAAGCACAGAGTGGTGTGACACCACAGTGGGAGGAGGAAGAGACAGGCCCAAATTTTCTTAAAGATGCCCATTCCCAGCATACAAGCTACAGAGGATAAAGTCTGTCCCTTCCCACATGTTGGTAAAACCAGTCACCCACTGCCATGTCACTCTGCATTAGTGCACTCCACTCAATAAATAATAATGCATTGGTGTATGGGCCAGGGTGAATCCAGCCTTGCAAAACATGCTCAGCAGAATAAGCACCAAGGCTATGTTATGTACTGTCACCAGGTTACTTCTAACAGGAACAAAATAAAGGTAAAATTCATCTACTCTCACTTTCAATCAAGTGAATAAGCCAGTATCAATTAAAGGAGGGAAGACACAGCCAACAGTACCATGCACGCTCTGAGAAACACATCAATATCATCAGTATCTTGGCATAACATATTTAAGAGAATTAATTTAACTCCAAATACTGTCTTGCCTCAGGACCAGTTTCTGTTTGTCCCAAGACATGTTGAAACAATAAAGAACATTTTCTCACCAAGCCCCTGCAAAAAAATTTCTCTTAAGGCTTTAACAATTTGGCAAAAAGCCTTCTGCAGCACACATGGAAATCCGCCTTGTCGCATAATCACTGCACTGCCTTGGAAAGTCCATACTAATATTGAGAACTTAGAAAAACTTACATGTTTTAAATGAAATCCTTTTCTGGTAAAGACAAGAGACTGCTTTCCTTTAGCTTTAGAAAAGGAAAACACTGAGCAAAACTTCTCAGAGTAATGACCAAACAAATAGATTCTGCGTGTGCTTAGACACTATACACAGATGAAACTTGTGCTGTACCTGACAGCTAGGTCCCGATATGCTTGTTTAGCTGCAGGACAATGAGATTCTAGGGCTTTTAGGTACTACTACAACCCAAAGGTTGTTTGAAATAACTGGGACATCACATTAAATGCAAAAATCTTTGGCTTTTGCCTTATATTAACCAACCTAGCAGATTATCTAAATCTACCTAAATGTATATAAATTCAGGTGAGCTGATGAAAACGGGGAGCTATTACTTGGAATTATGCCTGGCTGCAGCTTCACATTCTTTAAAGGAAAGCTGATGAAGTACAAGAAAACACATTTACTTATATAAACCTCTTTAGCACAGAGGGTATTGAAGGAGAAGAAACCCATCCCTAGCATCCCACATGCCCTGATATTCTGTATGGAAACACTAGGTGGTAGCCTGACACTCACCAGACTTTGGTAGACAAAAGGTGAATTCCAGCAAATGCTTTTTTAATTTACTTTGGAGAAGATCATAGTGGCTGTTTATGGGCATATATGGGGGCATTATGGAATAGGATAGGATAAAAGTGGATCTCTTTGGCTGTGTCTGCCACAGAGCTCAGAGCCAACCAGTGCAGGGAGGAGGAGGAAAGTGAGTTTAATTATATTAAATAAAGACACCATTCTGAGGCTTCACTGGTACAAAGTGGGCTGATTGCAGGAGAAGAAGCAGAGGGAAATGACTCCTCTTACACCATGTACTCAAGACCAACACATGAACACAGCAAGACCACCTGCCTGGAGGCACCCTGCCTGCAAAGAGAACCTAGCCTGGAGACATGTGCACCAGGACTGGGTAACAGGGAAGAAAAATGATTCAACCCAAATCAGTGCAGTCGCTGGAAAATGGCTTCTTCATCTTTGCACTCCATGTGAAAATAAACAGTCTCAAAGTCTCTTCCTTTTACTCCTCCATTACCCAGTGAGCTTTGGTTATGTATTTCATCAGAAAAGGCACAACCTGCACCAGGAAGATAAATGAGCTACAACTAGGAGTGCTTTTCATGTTTAAAGCACACTGGGCAGCAGCAGACACCTGCATATTTGGCCTTTCTCATCCCTGTAAGAAAAATGGTTTCTACAACTTTTTAAAAAGGCAGAAGAATCCTCAGCCCTCCAGTCTCCTTGACATTGTTCATGGTGAATATTTGTGTAGCAAATCCCGCATACCTGAAATTTCCTTACCCAGGCTGTGTGCATGCTCACACCTGACAGCAGCTCTGCTGTATTTGCTGCCATAGAGATTGCTTGACAAACATCAGATACAGCAGCAAACTCAGCAATTATTCTGTTGTAAGAAATCTAATAAATTCACCAGGTTTTACTTAAGCTAATGTAAAAATTATTCAAGTGTTCTTCCGTTCCCCACCCTGCTACTAATTAAAGGTTATGACAAGCTTCACAGACTTCTCATCCCTCCCCGTCTAGTAAAACCATTTGTCTAATACCCTGGTACACGTGGTACAACCATTTGTGCTGTCCTTTGGCATCCAGTCAGAAAAGTGCTTCAACATATGATTAAGGCCCCATGAGGACAATGCCAAAGTACATGCCAAGGACACTGCTGAGATGGCTATACCATGGAAATTTTTTTAGCTGTCAGGCTCTGAATGAGTATCTTGACCCCTGCACCAATGGCAAATCTCCCTTGGAGTTCAGTGACTGCTGCAGCTTTAATCTGTTGGGAACTCTTAGGGTTGTCGCAGGCCTTTCCCAAGGTGAGGCAGCAAACAGAAACTAGGCACTAGGACAGAGAAGCACTGACCAGCATAAAACAGTAGCATGAGAGCAGGCACCTGCAAACACCCTCCCCCAGGTGGCAAATAGAACAGGAAAAGTGAATCTCCACTAGAAAGCAAAAAACTTCCTGATGTTAATCTGTGACTGAAAAGAGATTCTTTCCATGTGAAGCCATGGGCCATCCAAAAACAACCCAACTCTCCTTCATTTTGATCTTTACCAGGAATTATTAGCACCTCTCCAGGAGAAAATCCACCTCCTATATTCTGCTACAAGCTGGCTCCAATTCACTGAATGTTCTGAATGTCCCACTGGATTCTTCTAAGATTTTATAAGGTGGCAGCTTAAATTCCTGTAATCTGCGGCCCCAAAGCATGGCTAGTAGAACAAAGTAAGAAAAACAGGGTTTGTGTACAGCAGAGACAAACTTTGGAAAAGCAGCCTTTACATAGGACTGCAGCTTCAAATTTGCAGTGTTTGCAAATGTCCAGAGATCAGGCTGCTCTCATGTAAACCAGGTCACTCGCACTGAATCTCCTGATCTGGTCCTATCTGTTGAAGCTTCAAAGAGGTAAGGAGAAGTGCAACATGTAGAACCTTGCAGAGCCTCCATTTGCAACACTACCAGTGTAAATTTATCTTGAGCTGGAGAAAGTCTAATGGAATGGTCTCCTGCATCTAGTCTTCTCAGGAAGTGGTAAAAGTAACACAATAAATCCAGGTTAGGAAGGCTTTTGCCACAAAAAAATGAAGGATTTTCTGCTCTGTAAGTGTGGATTTCTTACAGCAATTGTCAGCTAAATGATGGGGGGCTGATTCAAGAACGATTTGGTAAAACCTGCTGTCCTTTCTATGCTGCAGTTGGCAGAAATGGGCTGGTGATTTACTTTTCCCCTCTCTAAGTCAAATGTGTTTTTATACAACCCCAGGTTAATTTATTAACAAACCTCACCTCAATTCATAGTCTTTTCAAATCAAAGAGGCATAAGAAGAGAGATGATGTTAAGCCTGGGTAAGAATCCATACTGAGTGTAACACACTAGACCTGAGCAAAGAACTAGATAAAGATTCAAATGAACCAATAATTAATAACAAATCTGCCATACCCTAAGCAGCAACATGTCGTCTGTCACCAGCATCAGTCTTAAATGCCATATATACAAATAAAAGAATTATAAAATCATTAGGGATTGGAAGGGACCTCGAAAGATCATCTAGTCCAATCCCCCTGCCACAGCAGGATCACCTAGACCCAGTCACACAGTCAGTCTGGGTTAGAAGGGACCAGAGGATCATCCAGTTCCAACTCCACTACCATGGGCAGGGACACCCCACCCTAGATCAGACTGGCCATAGTCTCATCCAGCCTGGCCTTAAACATCTCCAGGGATGGGACCTCAACCCATTCCAGGCTCTCACCATTCTCACGGTAAAGAACTTCCTCCTCACATCCAGTCTAAATCTACCCAGCTCCAGCTTTGCTCCATTGCCCCTAGTCCTGTCGCTACCTGACATCCTAAAAAGCCCCTCCCTGTAGTTCCCTGGCTCCTCCTTCCTACCCTTTTTGAACATGGGAGTTATGTTTCCCCTTTTCCAGTCAGTGGGGACTTCACCAGACCACTAAGACTTTTGGAATATAATAGACAGGGGTTTAACAACCTCATCTGCCAGTTCTCTCAGTTCCTGTGGGTGTATCCTGTCGGGTCCCATGGACTTGAACACTTTCAGGTTCTTCAGGTGATTGCACCTTCAGGGTGTCAGATTTTGAGTCCTTAAGTTATTACCTAGTTCAAACACAGTTGTCCCAGAGATTATCTTGTCCCAAAGGAAACCACAACTTTAAAGTGCAAGTCATGAATATCCTACTGGACATAATGACACTCAGCAGCATTTGGCATTACAGCAAAGGTCATTTTTTCATTAGTTTGTTTGGGATCCTTAGTGACCTGTAAGTACAAGTCTATTACAAACCTGTAGGTCTTAAACAAGCTAACAGCACATACTGTCTCTAACCTTTTAGGGTAAGTGTGAAGATGCCTCTTAGATCAGATCCTCAAGATAGCCTGAGGATACTGATGCATTCAGGTTTGAAATTCATGCCAAAACAACCTCAAACAAAAATGCTGTGCAAAAAAATCCAGTCTCTAGTTGGAAAGGAAGAGTGGCAAAATATTATGAATTATTTTACTAAGCATATAGCTTTTGGAAATCACAGGCTCATTTAAGGGGTGCAAGTAGGGCTCTTAACAGAAGCACTCTTAATTATTGAACAGTAGAGAACGAGCAAATGTAAGAGGAACCTCAGAGTATATCTCCAGTTTTATGTTTTGTTAGGAGTAACATGATGCAGTGGTCTTCAGGGACACATTTCCCGTAAGTATCCTGGATTGCGCCTTCATACTCTAGAGCATGGCTATTGCATGAGCAGTATTGTATGTGTGGCTCTACCCAACTGTGTGCGCGAAGTCTGCACTTGCTATATTTGGAGGCAGGATAAAAAGCCAGTTGGCATCTTTCCTCCTTCCCCCCACAAGATGCCCCTTTATAGCCCAGTAATCACCCAGCACTAGACCATACCTTTAACCAGTCACTCATCTTGACTCAAGTGTTTGTAAGTGTTCCCAGTCCATTTTCCTCTGTTTCACACCTCCAGCATTTGAGCTCCCATTAAACTGAACCAAGGAGACACTCAAACATTACAGATCATCTCAGGATACTTTATATTTAGAAATCAGCCCCAGGCTACAAGAGTTCTTGAGATTCCTAGCTCCCTTCAGACCCAAGTATATAATGTATCCCCCACAAATCACTTCAATTGCAAATTCATATTGCATAGTCCTCAAAAGCTATAGAGAGGTATGAATCTTCCATTGAGCCAAGAAAAAGAAGCAAAAACTGGAATATATGGCCCTGAGTGCTTATAAAATTAAATCAAAGAGTTGTTCTGGTCACTGGAAAGCTGTATTTACAAAGAATTATATTGGCCATCTATATATTTTATAATTAGGTGTTTACCTTTATTTAACTAAACACTTTTCTCTCTTAAGTTTACCCTACTCTGCTCTAACATGAGCTGGCAAGATATAAACATGAGCTGCCCACAAGATACATCCAGAAAAGAACACACTCCAGAGTCAAATCCTCCATTGCATCTGTTTGCTTCATAGGAACAACTGCTGCAATCTGGTATTTATGTTCCAACACTTTTTTGCATTTCATACATCAGTGGTAAACGATTAGGAAAGCAGTTGCAGCCCTGCAAAGAGCTCACCAGCTGAACCATGCGTGTGGGGGACGATCAGCTGCCGGGTGGAATCCACATGGATTTTGTTACCTGTTGCCCCTGTGCACCACAGTAATCAATATTAAGGGATTACACTCTAAGAACATGAGTGGGGTTCAGTTTTCTCTAAGTGACCCAAGCACATGCTCCACATGTTTGTATGAGGAGATCAAGTGAAAGATCCATTAGACAATAAAGCAGCACAAGCCCACGTTCCTGTGGGCTGAAATCAAGGGCACATTTTCAAGCTCTGAGTAGGTTAAGGAAATCTGATGCCATCTGAAACAGCCCTTGGTGAGTGTTTGCTGGCTGGATAAAAAATTCTCATTATATTCTTATCTTGCTTTGTACCTTGCTGGGTTTTTGCAGTATCTCAGTAATAAAACAGCTAAGCAACATCCCAGAAAGAGAATCTCAAATGCCACACAATGTGGCTTTTATGAAATGCTTCATGTATTTGCCTCCAATAACTTTTTCATGGAAGCTAAGGATATTAATGAAGAGAGGCATAGCAAAATCTATTTGTGTCTGGAAAAGTTGATATGCTCCCTACTTGTCGTAACCTGAAGCCATCGCCTTCTTTACTCTCCCATTTTATTTTCTTTTCTTTTTTTTTAATTACTGGTACATACATATTTGAGACCTGAGCCAAAATGATATTAGAAGGAATCCTGCTGTGGCTTTTCTGATTCTTTGAACAGGTCTTTTGACAGCAATAAACACCCTTGCTGATAGCAGAGTACAAGGCAATTTCAAATGAGGCCATAAAGCAGCAAAACCATACAAGTGCTGAAGAAAAACATCTAATCTAAGTGCATATGGTGACCTATAACTGCAGTGGAACATCGTGTGCTCTGGTAACTCCTTCTGGTCAAGGAGTTTGGAGTGCTTTAAAAACACTCCTGAGCTAAGCACTGCAGCATGCCATGGAAGCAGGGAGATTTCCTTCACTCCATCCTGCATTCTGGTAGAGAATAGATGCCTGCATCCCACTTCTGTGGGGCTGGGGATTCTCATCCCAGCAGGATCACAGGATGCTCATCCAGGATCTAGGAAGCCATTGACAGCATTGGGACTGAATCCACAACTCCTAACCTTTTTCCTAACCAGGAACACTGTCCTTCCTTCAAATGAAGAAAGAAAATAGACAAAGGTTAATCCGACTACAGATGCTGTGTTACATTTCCACATTAGAGAGGGATGATAAAGGGCTAATAATTTCTGTATTGAATGCCCAAAAAGAATCATAATGCATTTTCTTTTAATAAATATTTAAAGCAGTTGCAAACTGTGAAACCAAAGCACGCAATTTCATGATTTATTCCTCAACCTATGAGATCACTATTACAATAGAACAACTCTGTGGGTTGTTGTTTGTGTTTAAATTTGCCTCCTAAGTCTGAGGCAAATTTCTGAGATTAATCCACATTTATGGTTTTTTCCTATGGCAAGGAGGGGTAGAAACTGCCTGTTTGTGAAAGCTGAGATTCTTCCTTAATTACATACATGACTCTAGGAAATACATCAAATGTCTCATACCTTGGCATTCTTACCGTGTTTTATGCTTAAAGCACTTTGCAAACCTCAGTTAATGAATTCTGCAAGCACTAGTGTATGCGGAGGCAATCAAAAAGTACAGCTCTGAGCAGGACTTGGGACCCTGACAATGCTCACTGAAGGATCAGGCCCTAAGCAAGCTGTCTCAGGGTCACCGAAGGACTCATAACTGGGATTAACTTTGGATTCCTCCTGTCCTGAAAGCTCACTTCTCTTATTAAAGATATTAACACTCAAATGGAGCCTCATGCACTCTGGAGCATCTGTTTACACAGCCTAGATAATTTTTCTTATTTATGTAACTGACCTACTCCTCTAGCCAACCCTCTAAGAATACTACATCAATAGCAATGCACAAAAAAAGGTTTTCAAATTGAAATATCACACGTCCTCACTAAGGCCTGGGAACTAGCAAAGCAGCTCATGTTTCTACACATACTCAAGATTTTAATGGAAATATTTACTTGGAGGAAAAAAAAATTAAAAGTTAATGGATAAGAGATGCACACTGGGGATTCATAGGGACGGAGAAGGTCTCATTACACCTGGAGAGCCGTTTTTCCTTTCACTGCTAAATCCCACTCTTGGGTGTCCCTTTGGGAAGGCTTTCTGAGGTTGGCAGTGTTTGCACTGCTTTGAAATGCAAGTCTCCCCTGCTTTGTTTGTTTTTCAAATGGTTTGAAAGGGAGGAGCAGACGTCCTTGGCTACTAAAGCTGAGCTTTCCCAAAACACAAGCTGCTGCTCTTTGTTTGCTTCTCGTTAATTAGCTGTGTGTCTAATTAGTGACAGGTTCCCTTTGGCTTTCCTGAAACCAAAGCCACTTCATGTCAGTAGAGGTCCATCAGGGGACTTGTCAGTGCCCGAATGGTTTCCAGCTGCTCCACAGGCCCTCCACACAAGCACCCACACACTGACATCCACTGCAGCCCACTGACTGGTGGTAGCCTTGCCAGTGGGGGCACTAATTGTTTGCACCAAACACCTGAATTCAGCCAGGTCCAATCTGTAATATCCCAATTCACATCATATTGTAACTAACTGCAGCACAGAAAACAGGCTCTCAGCTTCTAGCCCTCTGCTCTAGCCCACTTTCTCAGTTCCGTTATGGTGGTCCAATGGTACTAACTTCACCCAAGGCTGAATGGACTACACTCTTTTCAGCTGCAGAGAGCATCTCTCAGCTTTCAGGGAACTCACTGTAGGATACTGTTATTGCAGTTTGTTTATTTAAACCCAGGTGAGCTTGGCCAGTTACCAGCTTGAAGTTCACCTTTTGGAGCTGCACAGAAAATTCCCTCCAGCCCTACACATTGCTGTGAGAAAGAGGAAGGACACAGACTTACACCATCCCAGGGGACAACTGAGTGTGTTCCTTCCCCCATGCACACACTTCCTGCTCTTCTCTGCTCACTTCCCCCCTACGGGTTTCCATCAGCAGGACCCTAAAAAGAGAGGAGTTTATTTAATTCCCTACTGATGTCAGATCCTGTTGGTGCCAGAATGATTGATGGGCAAGTGCCATGACTGACGGGAAGATGCGCTTTCAATTAGCTGTGTGGGCTGTTTCCCTCTGTCTGCCCTCGATCTCCACAGTCCCTCTGGGACAGTGCCCTTGTTATGGGGTTTCTCTTTGTACCAGGTTCTGTATTGCCTACCCTCTCTTTTATCAGTATCAACATTTTAAATGAACATCTTGATCTCAAACTGGGCAAAGCTGAACATGGAATTCTCTGTCTTGGGCATAAACCAATCCCAAAACCAATCAAACCTGGGCCACCAGAGAAGCCACTTCTCCAAAAGAAGCCAATGGGATCACAGCATTTCATTAGAAAACTCTCTGAAACCCAGGGTCTGTTGTATCTGGTAGATCACAGCTCCAGGAGAAAAATCATAATCCTGGCATGGTTTCGACTCCTATTTTGCAGTAACTACTAAGAATGGACTACACAGAAACTGGTATTACCCATAAAGAAACACTACTAAGTGCAAAGGAGATGAGAATTTGTCCTTTTTCATTTCTCGTTTCTGCAGAACATGCAATACTTTATCTCTCACTTTCATTTCTGCGTAACAAATCCAACCCCTGGCACAGCCACTTGTGCAAACAGGATGGCACAAGAACCCCAAAAGAGCATTTTCACTTGGCATGAACTCAAGACTGACAAATAAAAACTCCTAAGGCAAAAAGCCTTTTGCAACTATAATAAACTCAACACAAACTTTGGCACTTAAAATTATGGCAGCCAAACAAATTCATACTTTGACTTTTCTCTATGGTCTTGCTGTGAGGTTTTTTTTAAAGTCCCTCACAAGATCCCAAGATGGAGTATTAAACCAAAAAAAAATCCATGGAGTTTCTTCCAAGAAACTGTCCAAATACAATCTGCCTCGACAGCATTGTGTCCTGGGTCGTAGTGAGCTTATAAAAGGAACTTTCTATAGCGGAATCCCACTCACACGTTGGAGTGAAGTACAAGTTTCACACAGGTAGAATACTGGTGTTTCTTTCCTTACTAGAAGTAATACATTTTCCTGGAAATATTGTCCTGCACCAAGATTTTCTATGAAAAAAGAAGCAGTAAAATCTAACCATTGACTCCAACCCAGAAGACCAAAACCACTTTTCCTGTGTCAGTTTTAGGAATAGCTAGTTGTGTATAGAATCATAGAATCATTATGGATTGGAAGGGACCTCGAAAGATCATGTAGTCCAATCCCCCTGCAACAGCAGGATCATCTAGACCAAGTCACACAGGAACACATCCAGGCGGGTCTTGAACATCTCCAGTGAAGGAGACTCCACAACCCCCCTGGGCAGCCTGTTCCAGTGCTCCGTCACCCTCACCATGAAGAAGTTCCTTCTCAGATTGATGTGGAACCTTCTATGTTCCAGCTTACAACCATTGTCCCTTGTCCTATCACTACATGACACTGAGAATAGCCCAGCTCCATCCTCCCGACACCCACCCCTCAAATATTTGTAGACATTAATGAGGTCACCCCTCAGTCTCCTCTTCTCCAAGCTAAAGAGACCCATCTCCCTCAGCCTCTCCTCGTAAGGGAGGTGCTCCACCTCCATCATCTTTGTTGCCCTATGCTGGACCAGTACGTGCCCACAGAAAACATCAGCTTGGAGCTCACATGCTCTTTGCCAGCCAAGTCCAAAGCATGAAACTAAGTAATTATTTAGCTTTCCACAGTAAAGGCAACGTAGTCCGTGACAACTGTCTGGAGATGAAAAAAAATCAAGGCAGTAAGGAAGAGCTGTGTTGTTCTGGGACAATTGATTCCAGAAAGAAAACCATCTAACTAAGAGCTGAAGACTCATAGAGATAGACTGCGGAAGAGATACTCAAGATAGTAATATGTAAATGTGCTCTCCTGATCAAATAAAACTGTTTTCATGAATTTACACAAATTAAGCCATGGTCTGAGAAAGTTCCCTTCACCTGAGTAACCTGTGCCACATCCCTCCAGCTGCAAACACAGTTCTGGTTTAATCCACAACCAGGATACCAGTACGGACAGCGGTACAAAGCTCACTACTCCTAACACACTGGCTCTACATACTGCCAGAAGCATGTTGCCTTCTGGAGTTTACAGAAGCATCTTTAATTAAATTTTGTAAAAGCATCTCTAGAGATGCCCAGCATTTATATATAATTAACAAACTTGAGATAAACATTTCTGTCCTGTCTGGTACAAGGATTCCTGACTTACACAGATCAAACGGTGTGCCAGTATCAACAGTGATTTAATACAGCTACAAATTCATCTGCCATTTCCAACACTGTTTTAGTCAGCCACCATAACTCAAAAGTAATTTACATTATCTTTGTACTGTTTGAGGAAGAACACTCCAGGTGACTGGAAAGAAATAGCCTCTAACAGAGATCCTTTCCCACAACTCCTTGTGGAAAAAGAAACCTGCAAGGAAAGGCTCTGTTGTAGCCTTCCAGCCTCTGTTGCTGTTCTAGTTCAATAGAAAATGCCACGGTACATAGAAATAAATGAAAAAGAAATCCAGCACCTGACAGATTTGGTTTGGGATTTAGGCGACATGTACAATCAGATGTGGAGACTTCCCTGAAACTCATTGCTCATCTTTGATCAACTACTATTATGAAAACACAGACAGAATTAAAATGGGACAGAAAACCACAAAGAAACAAAAGCTGAGTCATCAGCCTGACCCCAACCTTGGTTACAGCATGTGAACCTGGAATCAGTCCTCTAAAATCAGTGCCATTCTTTCAGATCATGTACACAAACCAGAGATTTGTAGTCCTGACAACGAATCACAAAGTATGCAATGTCATCACTAGTTTCAGCACAGCTGGTATTCTTACCCTTGTGCCTCTCTGACAGGAAGATGCTCTCAGCAGAAGCCCCACAAAACTGGCTTGGACTCAGAAGGCTGGACTGCTTGAGCTGGGTCATACACTGAAGGATGGCAAGGTTGTCTGTGCACTGCCTGCCAGGCACTTCAAAATGACAAAATCATCTGCTGGAAAAGTAATTTGCAGGGCAAAAAAGAAAAAAAAGAACTATGTTGTTCTTCTCTTTTCATCAACTTCTGCAATTACAAGTGTTCTAGACCTAATGCAAAGGAGAGACCAAGAAAAAGAGAAACAGGGTTGTCTTTGCAGAAACAGCTCAATTATCTGTAATGCAGAGATAGATCCTACATTAAAAATGCCATACAACATGGTGTTCACCAGGCTATGAGAGGGAACTTTACACATAACAAAACCAAGGTAGAAGGAATGTTGTTTTAGATACCATGTCCTTTTAAAAGCGGGGCTGTAAGGAATGCCATTAGTGCCAGTCAGTACAGCACATCTGCGTTCAGAGCTGCCTTTGCAGCACTACATGTGTCTTTTCATCTGTGGCTGTAGAAAAAGAGAACAGTTCTAGCAGAGCTGCATTCATTGGATTTGGGATGGAGTTTGAAGAAGCCAAGTTAAGTAGGAAAGCTTACACAGCCCAGTGCTAACTTTGGACTGCCTGTCTTGATCTCATGGGAATTCCCAAAGGGAAATGCTGTACCCTGGTCTGGGAATATTTTCCCAGTAAAACTTCTGCAGACCACCTGAAGCATGAAGCAAAGGGCAGACAGAAGGATTGGACCTGGCCACTGACCCCGTCAACATTTGCTCAGCCACAGTGAGGGCAGTCTGTGTTTGTGAGCCCCATGGATAGGTGCTAGGGTGCAGAGGGACCAGCCTTTGGAACCATTCTCCCAGCTGGGGTGAGCAGCCAGAGGGAAGAAAGATCCAGCTAGGGGAAACTTCTGCCCAAACGGCAGAGAAACTTCCGCCTCGGAACCGTCCGGGCCGTCCCGTCTCGCAGAAGCAGCTAAGCGCGTCCCGTGGCACCGGGTCACTGGTGCCCTCTGCTGACTGCGAAGTGGAAGGAACCGCCGGGCGGCGCGACCAGGGAGGGTCCAGACCTCTGCCAGCCTGTGCAGGAAAGACCCAAACACCACGGACACACCACCCCTTAGCGTAGGAAACGCCTTCGTTTTCCTCATGCAGCCACATCCCTGCAAAGGGACACGATCACGGGAAAGTCACGCATACGGGAGTCTGCGAGTGCCACTCTGAGCCTCGGCATCACTACTGCCAGGCCTCTCCAGCCAGGGCAGCCCCCTGCTGCACATGAGGAAGTGCATCACCCCTTGTGTTCCTGCACTCAGTGGGGTAGGGAAAAGCAACACAGGAGCGCCCTGTTTATTCACAGTGCAATAGGAGGTTATCCAACTGGGGCTGAACAAGTGCTCCGAAGTTCAAGTGGTGTCAGAGAGAGATGGAAACAGGCCACATTGTGGCCACTCCAGCGGTGTAAAATGAAGAGGCTGATGGCTTAAAGCAATAGACTCATTGCACAGGAGAAATGGAGGGTAAACTGATCCTTTTATGTCCTGATCAAGTCAGCTGGTGATGAATCAGGAACACAGATCTGTGCCAAAGGGCAACAGGCTAAGAATTTGGGAGGCTCAGCTCCACAGGCCCCTTGGGCTGCCTTGCACAGCAGCATCCTGGAGCAGCCATCCATGAGCTTGAGACCTCCCCACAGGCTGTGTGAAGAAGCAGGAACTGCCTGGAGATAACTGCTGTGACTGGCAGAGCTACTTTGAACATAAGGCTGATGACGGTGTTGAGGAGAGAGTAAGAAGAGCTCTTTGCTAAAGACTTGCCAGCCTTTGAACTCTGCACCTTTCCTCTGGGATAGAGAAAGGGCCAGTGCAGCAACATGCCAAGATCAATGTGCTCTGCTCAGCTGGCCTGGCTGAAGTCAACTTTTCTTTTCACAATTCAGACAAACTCTAAGCTGTGATATTGGTTGTCACTTCCAGCAAGGCTTCTTTCTAAAGGGGGTCCTCCAAAAAACAGCATAAAGTAGTTTCAAAAAACAGCTGAGGCACAGGTTTAGCACAGGGCTGCAGTGAAAATGCAGTAAGGGCCCAAAGGACATGGGGCACTTCATGATGTGTCTATGGCTTCCTGAAGCAAAAGGGGGTTGATCAGTGCTGTCTAGCACCAGCATTTACTGAAAGAATTACTTATTACCACTATTATGTGAAAGAAGATATTTGGATAAAAGGACATGAAGCTATTCCTCATCCAACAAGCTCAACTGTTTTATTTCCATTCCTGCAGCACAAGGCTGCTCCCTCCCATTTGGTAGGAACTTACTGGACCAGCCATCCAAGGAGTGACTGGACGTTAGGAATGCAGAACGTGCTACCAGCTCCATGCAAGCCCAGGAAGGGGAAGGAAATCATGCAGTTCCTTTGAGAGCATCCTTACTCCCTTTTCCCTCCCCGGGACAAACCAGGCTAAAAAGGCCTTCTAAGAGCATGAAAAGCTCTCACTGTGAAGGGCATGGTGAGTGCACAGCACTGGTTATGATACACATGTGCTGTAAATAGCTAAAAGGAGAGAGGTGCATATGTGTTTGAGGCTGGGCCAGCCTAGCAAGAGAAGTTGCTGTAACTTTGTCCCTGGCCTATTAGGGTTTTTACAGGATAAAAACAAGTGGAGATAGTGGCATCTCTTCAGTTCCACCCTGTACCCCAACAGCTTATGAACAGCCAGAGCAGGCTCAGAGCATCTGCACTAGGGAGTTGCGCAAAACTCCAAAACCTGAACACTTTTTCCCCACACAGAAAAGGGTGAACCAGACCCTCCAGATCGATCTGCCACCAGCTTACAACAGTCCTAGCCCTTGGCCACTCAGTGCAGTATTATTTCCTCTTTGTTATGGTAGCAATGGGCTGAAGTAGTCCTATCCCAGACGTGTCTTGGACCCAGCTGACCCGGGTGAGAGCCCTGCTTCTATACCTGCCTCATATAAGTGCGCATCATTCACTGTATCCCACACTACAAGTGCTGAAGAGAAGAGCTGGCCCTGCCACCTGCTCTGCAGACCAGGAGATACACACTGAAAGGCAACTGCTTTCGGGCCATGGGAACAATTCTATCAGGTCTCCATTAGAGAAGGTGATGACAGTCGCACTTATACAGATGACTAGGTTTCATCCACAAGACAGGCAGGAGGATGCTTTACTGAAGGGTACACCAAGAAAAAACACCTTCTCTTGGTTAATGTCTACCCCCCTGTTCCTTACCACCCACAGTGAGCTAAGGATATTCCCTGAGTCAAAACAACCAGTTTTGGTGGCAACAGCTTGGCTTGATGTCAGAGAGCAAGGGCCAGAGCTTGCAACAAACTGTGCTTTATAAAAGGCCTTTTCCTGAAGTGGCACTGCAGCACCTCCCCTTCCCAGGTGCCCAGTCCTGGACTAGACCTCAATTAACTTGCAGCCTCAGGCCATAAATCAAGCCAATAAAAGAGGCTGTAAAATAAACAGGTCTTCCCCTTTCCATTCAAATGTACTGAAGTGGCAAAAGCCTTTTTCCAAACTGGGCTTGAACACCCTGTGCTTCACTGGCCTCAAGAGGGATTCCACTGTGCTTGGATATTAATAGAGGTGACCTGGTCACTGGGATGCAGGTAGCACTAAGAAGTGCCCATGGCTTGGAGGTCAGCCTCAGGTCACTTCTCCAGAGTTTCCATGGGGTAGGCAGGTCTAATTTACAGCTCACAAGAACAGGAAAAGAAGACTTTAGAGATGGAGTTTAAATAAGTGGTATTGTTGGTTTTTTATTATAAACCCTCGCTTACCAGAACACAGAGGCACACATTTCACCCAGCAGACCTACCTGACACCTCAAACAAGGAACAAAAGTAGATCTGCAGCCTCTGAAACAAAATTGGCTGCAGAGGACACCCATGGGTAAGCAAAGTTTGCTGTGTGACACTGTCAACACAAAGGACTAAGTTCTACTGCCAAAGCAACAGCAACAAAACCCATGATCTTTGCTAAAACTTTGCAGATGAGAACAGAGAGTCTAAAAAACATTGTTACTTGTAGAATCATAGAATCATAGAATTGGTAGTGCTCCAGTGTCTGAACTTTCCAGCTGGAAATGGGGTCACAGCGTGCCAGATGCAGGAGAAACATCCTCTCTGAAGTAGTGAAACCCCTGTAGGCAGGAGGGGCAAAGAAGATAAAGAAGAACAGAGCTTTAGCCCAGTTCTCCTGATCTTCGTGGGCTGCGTCAGGAGAAGTGTGGCCTGCAGGTTGAGGGAGGTGATTCTCCCCCTCTACTCCGCTCTCGTGAGGCCCCACCTGGAGTACTGTGTCCTGTTCGGGAGCCCTTATTACAAGAAGGATGTGGACATGCTGGAGCGAGTGCAGAGGAGGGCCACGAGGGTGATCAGAGGGCTGGAGCACCTCTCCTGTGAGGTCAGACCGAGACAGTTGGAGCTGTTCAGTCTGGAGAAGAGGAGGCTCCGCGATGACCTTATTGTGGCCTTCCAGTATCTGAAGGGGGCCTACAAAAAGGCTGGGAAGGGACTATTTAGGATGTCAGGTAGTGACAGGACTAGGGGCAATGGAGCAAAGCTGGAGCTGGGTAGATTTAGACTGGATGTGAGGAGGAAGTTCTTTACCGTGAGAATGGTGAGAGCCTGGAATGGGTTGAGGTCCCATCCCTGGAGGTGTTTAAGGCCAGGCTGGATGAGACTATGGCCAGTCTGATCTAGGGTGGGGTGTCCCTGCCCATGGTAGTGGAGTTGGAACTGGATGATCCTGTGATCCCTTCTAACCCTGACTAACTATATGACTTGGTCTAGGTGATCCTGCTGTAGCAGGGGGTTTGGAAGGGATCTTTCAAGGTCCCTTCCAATCCCTAATGATTGTATGATTCTATCCACTCGTGGTCCTGTGTTCTCTCTATGGATGACAGAGCAGGATATCCCCTCCAAAGGCTGTCAGAGGCAGTCTATCAAGGCAAAATGACTCAGCTTAGGGGAAGTTCTCCCTCCACCTCCTGAAAGTTCAACCAACTCTCTATACTGCCCAGCAGCCTTGCTCACAGCAAAGAAACCATATTTATCACTGCCAGTACCCTCCATGCTCCAGAGCTCACATCAGACTTTTCTATAACTTTCAGAGCCATATGGAACCTGAAAGTACATCGGCTTCCTTCCTGGGTCAACAACACCGAAGTATGAGTAACTCCCCAAATCTTTCGACTAACACACCTGTTTAAAGTCTTGCATCTCCCTCGTAGCTCATAATCCAGCCCCAGGAAGCCTCATAAGCAGACTGTTAGGAACTAATCCTCACCATATTATCATGAAGGAATGGATGAGGCAACTGCAGCCCATTTTCTTTAGCAAATAGTCCAAAGCCTATTCAGAACTGAGCTGCTCCTTGCATTAGGAAGTGAGTGAATATACAGTGCATACATCTGTAGTGGAAGAAGAAGGGTTAAAATCCTCTGGTCTGTCCTTTTGTGGCAAATCCTTCTTGTTGATTGTAGGTTTGCAAATAAAAGCTCATTCAGAGAAGCAGGTGAGACATCTTTAGAGTCATGAGATGGATCAGAAGATACAGAAAAAGAGTTCAGAGAGGAGGAAAAGAGCTGAAGAGGACTGAGATCTTCCTTCAGGTCTTTGTCTCTGCTCTGTAAATGGGGAGCTAGGACAATGCTCTTGTAAGTTTGTCCAGTTAATTATAGCACAATACGAGGAGGAGGGTTGTGATGGATTGGTGATTTACAAGATAGGAGTGTGAGCACCACAGAATGGTAATTACACGAGGGCTTCCACACTGCTTATACAACTGAGTGTTTGACTAAGGAAAAGAATCCCTCCTATCTGCCTTCCCCTTGCAGATAAGAGTGATAAGGGCCAAATGCCACACAGGCCCAGGTAAACAGCACAGTCTGGCTTCATTCAGTCTCCAGGGGATGCCCATTGGTTGTACTTCCCCCTATCCTAGTCCCAGAGAGGCACCTAAGGAAAAGACTCAGCACTAGCAACTGCTCACCTTTGCTGCAGGGAGTGGATGCCCAGGGCAGAGATAAGAATCACTGAAGCAAGGCCACAGGCAGGGGACAATGGCAAGACTTGGGCCACAAAACCATCCATCACATTGGAAACAAAGCTGTTGTCAGCAGGGACTGCTGCATCCTCCAGGCATGTCAGTTGTCCAGTGAGTTGGATGACAGGACCATCAAGAACTGAAGCAGCCTCCAGGGAGATGTCAGGAGGAAAAGAAAGGCCATACAGTGACTGTCCTGATTCCATACTGGTGCCAGGAGAGGCCAAACTGATGCTCAGACTCCTTCCAGGTGAAGAAAGCATAAATCTGTCTGTATAGGGATTGACTTCTCTTAGTTGAGAGACTTCTCCAGTAGCTGGATGCAAGACTTTTCCTTGGCACAAGGGAGCACTGAAACTGCACAAATTAAAATACTTTACAAATTCTGACCAAAAAAAAAAACCAGGCACAAAACACTCAAGGATTGTTTTCTCCCATCTTTTCTTGTTGGTGTGAGCAATTCCCTAGTCACAGTGTTTAATACTGAGCACATGTACAGGACACCCTGCATGCCTTACAGCTTGGCCTCCTTAGAACTTGATGACTGGCAGCCAAGTGATACGAGCCTGTAATTGAGAAATATAGCAGGGCTCTATCTGCTTAGCTGAAAGTTTGCAAAGGAAGGGAGCTGTAAGGCAGTACAAATCAGCTTTCACTCTCCTGCACACTTTATGCACATCTCACACAATTAGTTAAGGCCTGCCTCAGGAATAGCTTTCTGGTGGAGCCCCTTCCCCAGAGACACTTATTTCAGACTAACACAACAGCTTTGACTTCCCAAACTACTCAAGCTTAACTGCCCTGAGAAGACAAACTCTTGCATGAGCAGCTTCTTATGTACATAGTTCCTCCACATCATTCACCTTGAGGGAACAAACAAATTTCCACCAGTTCTGGCTTCCACATGAAAGTAACAACACAAGAACAGCCTTTCTAAGTTCAGTACTGGCCAGAAAATGGGAATGAAACACACATGTCCAATCATTTCAGAAGCTCCAAAAGAAGTTTTATTCAGAGAATGAGCAAGAGAAAAAGGGGAAACACATATCTTGTTTGAAGTGTATGGTCACATCTTTTCATGAAACCATCCTAGCCAGTCCTAGCACATGTGTGTGAAGTGTCAGCCCAGGGCAACATTTGGAGTAGTTCATGATGCAGACAATAGAAGTGAAAACATCTCAGAGCTTGGAAACTACTGAATCCAGCAACGAGGCTTGAGCTCAATATAAAGAAATGTTAAGGTAGAGATGAGGGTCTGAGCTCAGACTCAAATACCAAGGCCTACAGAGAGGTACATCTTGAATTATAAGCCACTCTCTCTCCTTTCTTTCTTTTCACTGCAGGTCCTGAGACTTTCCTTCTCTGTGTCATGTTTGGTGACTTTTTGCTTATTTTTCTGCAGTTGGGAGAGATGCCACAAACCTGGAGCTGGGCCCTTCCACCCATTAATCAAAACCTACAAGTGCTCTGCAGGGAGACAAAATCCCTGTGTGTTTTCTCTGATATTTCTGGAGCAAGGCATTGAGGGCAGTGGGGGCTGGGCCGAGGACCCCTAGTTAGATTAACATTTTATTCAGAGACCTATTAATCAAAGTCAAAAGTGGCATGAAGCAGCACCAAGGGAGAAAAATAGCTGGACAATCAAGGCCCTTTCAAAAAAAAAAAAAGCCAAAGAAACCCCTCTCAACTTGTCCTGATTTACTGCAACTCATACACAGGACTAGATGAGAGAGGGGAATTTGCAGCTTCTATCCAAACAGGAGTGGACCATACAGGTAAATTCTGGCTTTTTTCACATTAAGCAAACAACTCTCTGCATCCTGCCCCCAGCAGCAGTGAAAAAGGTCCCTATCTTTCTTTCTCTGAAGCATAACATGCTTTCATGCAAGCTTATACTTTTTAATTATTTTTTTTGGAAGACAGCATGATTAGACTTCTTTTTCTTACAAGGAAAGACAAGCTCAGTTAACGGGAAAAGGTCTGGCCAGCGTTCTGCTTGATTAGGGTCTTTTGGAAGGGAGCATTTTGCCCCACAGAGGAGGACATAAATGGCTTCGTACAGCATGTTACCGATGGGAGTCTAGCACGTATGTGTCAGGAGACTGAACAACCCAGCATTTGTTCCTACCAGCACCAGCACTAACCCATCACAAGATGGAGCACAGCAATGTAGGTGGTATGAACCCAAAAGCAGACACTGGGCACGGTGGAAAAGGGGTATTTTGCTTAAAATAAAGATCAGCCAGGGAAGAATCCAACACTCATCTCTACAGTTTGCCCCAAGAACTCAGCCACAGGAGCCCAGCACGTTTCTGTGAGAGTCCAGTCAATACTTGACAGGCTGTTTGAAGAACAGAATTCAAGGAACTTCAACATCTCAAGGCACAGAAAGGAATTGGGCCCCATGACCCATAAGAGTGATGGCATTAAGATTATTATTATGAAGGGGTTTGACCAGTAGTACCATATGAACAGAGCCCAGAGAAAAACCTTGCACTTTCCTCTGGAGGTAGGACAAGCTTGCTGGGAGAGGAAGGATTGGCTAAGCTGGAGAGGAACATTACAACCAGTCACACCAAGTAGTTCCTAGGAAACCATGGCAGCTGCCCTATACAGAGGCAGCTCTGCTATAAGGAAGGAGAGACATGGCTCTTTCTCAGGGCAGATGGGTAAAACTGCATGTGTGCATCCTCTACTCAGGAAAAGCCAAGGCATCACAGCTTTGGGTTGGTTTTCCCCCGTAGCAAGTTCCTGGCAGCTGCTGATATCAGGGAGGCTTGAGGAACTCAATCCTTTCCCTCTTCTCTGGGCTTCTGCCCTCTCCAATCCCAAAACACAAGTATATGGAGGAAGAAATGGATTTTTCCTGTACAGACACATGAGACGCCAGGCAAAAAGAGGTTTGCAGAATGCACAGCCCAATGGATCTAGTTTCCCAGAAAGACTGGCCTGGCCTTAGCAGAAGGTTAATTAACTCTGGCAGCTCAGGGCTGGAAAATGTCCACCTCATGCACTGGAGTGCCTGTCCACGGGTGAAGAGGGGGCCATGCAAACCATAGGGGCAAAGGTCTATCTGCAGATATGTATGAAAAGCTTGGCTGGGATTGTGCCCGAGTCCTGTGGGAGGAACACAAGAAAGATTTAGCCAGTTGTTATAGCCAGAGCAGGGTCTTGTGGGTGCAAGGAGAGAACAACAAAACCACAAAAGAGCTAGAAAAACACAGCCATGGCAGGCGTAGGTGGAGACACATTATCTTATGGGGCAGGCATGCACCCTGCCCTCCCTTCTGAGCATCACAAGTGCCTTTGTACCTCCTGGAAAGTAGCTGAGGGCTTGAATGTCCATCCCTCAGTGGGTGTTGTGGTTCACAAGTGGGGGAGCTGAGTGCATCACCGTGGAATAGCAGAGAGAAATGAAGTTACTCTGAGGCCTGTAGACCTAATAAAAGCAAGATTTAGCTTCCATTGCACAGTGAAAGAGGAGAGTGTCCCGCATCTTTGTGCGCATTTGAATGAAGTGTGTTTGAGACCAGAGACCTTTGTTCCCATTCCTAGTTCTGCACCTTGCCAGACTGAGAACACATTCCATGCTCAACAAGACCAAAGCTAGGAATGTCTCTTCCCAGTGCAGCAGTTCGCACTGGCACCACACATCAAAAACCGCCTCTGCTCCTTGTCACTCCTCTAACATCCAGGATTTTACTGTTTTGAGAAGGCTCATGGGGTGGGGTGGCAGCAGCTGCCCATCTAAGCACAGGGCCTGGAGATGGACACTGCACCAAGACCCTGGTGTCAGCCTGGAAGATCAACCCTCCCAGTGTCAGACTCACAGAAACCTTGAGGGAACTTGATGATTTACTTAACCCTGAAGAACAAGGGCACATGGTCACTCTTGTGCAGTTGTGTAAGTTATTGAGAAAAAAGCAAAGAAGAGCTACATGCAAGACAGCTGCCTGGAACCGTCATCCTTCGCTCCTGCTTCTCATGAAACTCTGGGGTGTTCAATCCCAGCTTTGCTGCTGATGTGCTCTGTGAGAGCAGGCACATCCCAAAATCTTCCCTGTTTCGGTTTCTCCATCTTTGCAATAGGTGTAGTGACTGGTATCCAGCCTGGCAAAGCCCTCTGATACCTGTTGATAAAAAGTGTCTCTGAGATAGATACTTTCATTTTACTAAATATGTTCTCACCTCCTAAAACAACAGGTTCATCATAAGGTAGGTAAAAGGTCTATAGGGTCTCTATAGGTTCTATAGGGTCTGTAGGGTCTCTATATCATCTGTAGAGTCTATAGAGGGTCTATAGGGTCTGTAGAGTCTCTATAGGAGGACTGAGCCAGGCTCTTCTCAATGTCATTTAGTGATAGGACATGGGGCACAGGAGGTTCCATATAAATATCAGCTTTTAATGTGCTGCTTTAGGGTGGAAATAACAGCAGCTGAGAAGCTTAGACTATGCTGAGGGAAGCCTCTGTATAGCAAAAGGAGGGTTAGACATTGACACAGAATTTCTGTGATTCCTTGGCTTGCTACTCAAGATAAATATCACAGCCTTAAACATTCGAGGGAAATACTAAACCTAAACAAAGTAAAATAAGGTCCAAACTGAATTGTTTGCAAATAATAGGGAAGGAAAGGAGAAGCATTAGAGGCCAGGGGACACTGGACAAGCCAAGGAAAATATTTTGAGAATGCTGTGCCACTTAGTGCAGTCAAATGTATTTTGAAAGCAAAGAAATAGTGTTTCAGAAGTCACCGCACAGCCGCACTGCAGGCAGGAGGTATATCCTCACCCCTGCTTTAAACCACAGACACATCCCCTCCTTCTGCTAAGCATTTTTCGCTCACAAATTTCAAAGTACTTGCAGATGTTCAAGCTCAGCATACTTCCAAGATTAACTTTCTAGATTAAGTTTCTTGATAATGAAAGAGACTTCAGCTTTTTTCTTCTGTCCACTGAGTCTGTGCAAAAGTCACTTTACTGGGAAGTAACAGGGCAGCCCACAAGTTCTAATGCTTTTCTCTTCTACCGCAAGCTTAAGTACAGCAGCTCAACATATTTTGTGTTTCCCTTTATGCAGAGTTTGGCATTCACTGACTTGGGTGCAGTGACTCCAAGAGAAGAGTGTCCCTACCATGCTGGACTCTGAACCAGAACTGGATTAGCCACGACGGCAGGACAGGAGGAGCAGAAAGCCATCACCAGGACAGGTAAGGAAATCCTGGCATTCCTCTTGCCACTCATTCTCCATCTGTAGGAATTGCTGGAGATACAAGTAGGCCAGGTCAATAGGCAGCAACTGCTTCAGTATTTGGACATACCTAGTGAACTGCCCAGACTAAGCTCCTTGTTACCAGGAAACTGCCCACCAGGTCTAACCTCTTCTTCTGCTCACTCCTGTCTTTTCCCTAGCCCTGTGCACAAACTTCCTTTTGAGGGCTGTTTGCTGCCAGCTTGCTTTGAGTGTTGATAGCACCCACATAAAAATCTGCAATCAGATTCTTCCCAGGTAACTGAGGAGACCTTTTCCAGGGAGCTCAACAGTGAAAGCTCCCACACAAATGCAGGGGACCTTTTCATCTTTGCAGGGCTCAGCTCACACCTTCCTGCTCTGAGAAGGCAAGATGAAAGAATTCTGAGGATGCGTTAGTGTTGGCCACACTGAGCATCTAATGAGGACACCCCAGCCATGATGCCCTCCAGCAACTCTGGTGAGTTCTCTGCAGCATCAGTCCAACTCTGCAACTGTCAGGTGGGGAACAGCCCATCTCTTTCCATACTCTGGTGAACCCACTCAGCCCAAGATTTGGAAGAAGTGCTCCATTTCTGACAAGTAGTCATTAAAACCAAACGGCTTAGATCATCTCTACACAGATCGTACTGTCTCTGGGGCTGTAGCCTGCTCGCTACGGGCAGGGACTCCAAGGTGCCTGACCACACTAACACCAGACCATCCCGGTGCTGGATCCAACATTGGGATCCCTGCCTGCTCCCTTCCCTTTCACACAAGAGGCTGCCTCCTGCTCTGCCCTCCTACCCCAGCAAAAGCTCCTGTTTGATATGTGCTCCAGCTGCTTCCCAACAGAGGAGATGTTCCCTCTCTGACTGACATTTCCTTTGAAATAAGAGAAACACAGCAGGCACTGGACTCCCAGTGTGTCAACACATGCAGCTCAGCACCTCCAGGGGTCCTGGGAGTCCTTCCAAGAACTGCTGGTTTGCTGTGGTTAATAAACTCAGCCTCTGAGCAACAAAAATCTTCTGCTTTCCAGGAGAGAAAACCCCAAACACTGCTTCCATTAAGTAGATACACTTGCAGAGCAAAGCAAAAATAAAGCTGTTACTTAGGCGAGATCCAACCTCATGCAGGACGATTTATGCCACAGAGGCTCCAGATGGAAGTGTAAAGCTCTTCACCTCAACAGCAGCAGCACACTAGGCCACAAGGTCACTGGTAGTCCTCTAGCATTTACCTCACCCTTCTCTTTCTGTTCCTCTGCCTTCTCCCCACAGACAGAAAAAGACAGTCCAGCAGACAGACCCTCTTCACTGTGCAAGATACAAAGCTGGTGGAAACCATTCAGTGAATTATTATTTTAATATGAAACCGCAACTTGTCAAGACCAAAGAACAGTTGGTATGAATATCTATTGTTAAACCATGGATTTAAAACTTCCATAAATCAGTGAAATTATTTAGATGCCTAATCCAGACTGACTGTATGACTTGGTCTGGGTGATCCTGCTGTGGCAGGGGGATTGGACTAGATGATCTCTTGAGGTCCCTTCCAATCCCTAATTATTCTATGATTCTATGTTTTCCAGTTCAACAACACTCCAATTTTTAGATTTGAATAATTCTTCTATTTAGAAATTGAAGAGGGTTGCTGGTAAGCAGGAGAGTGAGTGTGGAGATGAATGCACCAGTTGTATGCCCTGGGCGTCAGCTGAATCATTTCCAAGATAGACTCTTTTTGCCCTATCTAAGATGGGAAACATCTGAGATAATTTCCCATCCCACATGCATTTCACAATTTCCCATCCCTGGGAACATACAGTGCCTAGCACATGGGGCCCTGCAGACATCCACAGATAAAGGCAAGGTAGGAATGCTGGAAACTCACAAACGAATGGGGATTGAAATTACATGCTAATTTTTCCACAACTAATTAACTATCGGAACAAGTTTAGGGGATGCAGCACCCAACTTTCATCCTGATTTCCTCTCATTTTGACAGGATTCAGATGCTTTCAGTGATTTTAAAAAAAATTGCCTTACTGTACATAACTAACATTGTAGTACCAGCATTACCAAGTGCCACTGCCTCCCAGCCTCCTGCACTGGATCTCATTAAATAAGAGATTCATCTTAGCAGTCTGTGTGCACAGCTGAGCACACGCTCCAAAGGCTCCTTCAATGAACCCTGGCTCTAATGAAGTTGATGGCAGAATAGAGCAGGACTAGGACTTCATGTTACACACATTCACACACATTTTCAGCAGTTGCATCTCCATATAATTTTTTTCTCTGCATGCCTAGAGCAGAAAGTAGGGCACTGATTTATTGCGCCACACAGCAACCTCCCCCAAGCAGGCTGGCTACTTTTAGAGCATGACCACCACCACACTGCTCCTAATGCAGAACCTCTCTCAGACCCACACAGGAAAACATGTCTCATGACAGATTTTCAAATTAGAGACCACGCAGTTCCCTTTCTCTCCACCTGTACCTTATGTGACTGTCTCTTTTTCTCCTGTCCATGTGCCTCACTCTCTCAACACAGAACCAGAAAACATTACACACTGTTTTTCCCTCAGGCCAAGAACCAGGAATGAGCAGATTGAAACCACTGTGCCTGAAGCACTGTAGGACATTGCAGCAGAACTTACACGCTGAAATCCAGGCACAGTGCTTGGAGAGTTTCTCTTTGTTTAGGGGTCGGTAGCTCAGAAATTAGGATAGTTGCTTCTTGTGCTTTTGCAAGTTTCAGGCAAGAAGGAAAGCAACAAAGGGATCATGGTCCATTCTTGATGGATTGTGGCAGAGGGGACAAGAGATGAGGAAGTGATCAAGAACACCAATATCTTGCTTTTGAAGCCTTCTGAACTGAATCATCAAATTAATCAGTTTGATGGCTTTGGTGAAGCTTGGACCACAGATGGGAAAGCAGTAAGCTGTATTTCATGTACAGCTTAAGAAATGCTGACTGCACTGGGAAGGGTGGGGAAGAGCAAGTACCAACAGAATAGGCAGCAGCTCAAGCAAAGCTGAAAATGAGGCAAGAAGGATGATGCCAGCTTCGATGGGAACAGCCAGCTCAGGGTGGAGGCTTTACACTGGACCTGGAGAGAAGCATTACAAGGCAGAAACACACAAACAGGTGAACAGGGAGCCTGCCCTCTGCTTCTTGAGTTTTAATGTGGACAACCTCATTGCAGCGCACAGGGATCTATGGAAAATAGATGTGAAGCCCAAGGTCCACTAATGGTGATTTTGTCTCATGTCCTCATAGAACAAAGATTTCATGCTTTATGTCTCCTCCCTGCAGGAATCCAGGCATCTCATCTAATACGAAAATTCGCCTGAGAAAGGTACAAAACAGCCTGGGGAAAAGCCTTCATTTCACCAGCAGGTTCATTCACAGAGATCACAGCACATAAGGGGGCCTTTGTTTCTGGAATAAAATGTCCATTTGAGCTCTCTTCTCTGGTCATGATCAATGGGAGGGAATTAAAGTCTCATCCTGGGAAAAAAATTAGCTTGCTAGCACTGTGTTGAAAGATCAGGTAATGGAGATGCAGAGCAAGTGAGGGTACCTGCACCTACATCTCTCTTGGTGAGCTCAAGAGTGCCAGAGGTAAAAGCCCTTGGTAGAAAAAGGCTATCCAAACACAGGCACAGTTCTTACCATATCCAATGAGGAGCAACTAAAGGCTATAATTCATTAAAGGAGATTCTAGTGTTTAACAGTCTTCGGTCCTGACTTCAAGTCCTCCCAGCTCCTCCCGGCCCAGGGGGATTTAAATTCCCCAGGTGCTCATGTTTGTACATTCAGCCTCTGCATTTTATGTCCCGTGGATAAACAGAACAAACCCCATTAACTCTGAGCTGTTCTGTATCTACCCTGGGATATTCTCAGAGCATCTGACACCTTCCCATCTCCAGCATGGATGCCAGAGAAAACCCACTGCTCTCACCACTCAGTAATGATGTGAAAGGCTTTTGCCCCAGACCTGTCAAGGGGTAGATTTCAGCCCTACAAAGCTCATCAGATGAAGCACCCCACAGAGGACCAGCATAATTTCCATTAAGTCCGTAGCAGCATGGCACTCACGTTTCTCTGCTCTCAGTTTCAGTCTGATATTTTCGAGCACCAAAAAGAAAAGGGCTGCCTAAGTTTGTACTTGCAGATTCAAGAAGCAATGTCTGCTGCTTGGGCAGCTGAGTGACAGCATCATCGTCTGTCTGTCTGGGAGACACATGTCACACCTGACTTCATCTCCTCCCAGCACCACATCTCAAGTTGCTTTTACTATTAAAAGCAATCAGGCAATTAAAAGCTGTTTGCTGCCCTCTTCTGAGCAAAGCCCAATGGCACCGCAATAGTGTAAGGGCTGTGGGGACAGTCTGTCTGTCGCACAGGAGTTCTGCTTCCAGGCTAAATGAGTGACACTGATAATCGAAAGAGCTGTGACAGGAGGTTATAAGTGATCATTGGCTACTACAGACAAGGGTGTAATCTGCGTTACACAGCCTAAACCACTGGGTACCCAGAGAGGATGTTCTTGGCATTTTGGTCTTGTAATCCTCAGGTTAATTCTCCTGTGGAAATACAAAGAAGTATCTCCCAGGGTATCCTGTTTTCAATAGCTGTAAACATTTCAGGGCAGAAACAGGCCATGAGACATGCAAAGAAATAGGAAAAAATTACTCGTAGATTTAAGAAGGTGATTTGTTTGGGGTTGTTTTGGCTAAAGCCATTTAAATCTTTTATGTCCCTCAGGAGTGCTCTTATCCTGCCCTTCCAGTGAACATCTACCTTTATCTAGACTTGCAGCATGTACACACGTGCTATCTTCAGAACAAACCTTAACACTGTGACTACTGCTTTCAAGACATTTGTCCAAGATAACTAATCATTCACAGCAACCTGTTAAATTTGATCGTGCGCTCTTGTTTAAAGCCCTCCAAAATCAGGCTTACGAGCCTGAGGGAGCCTCAGTTTTCACATGGAAATATACCAAAAAAGGTTCAAGCCCTTTCTAAACATTGCTAAAATAGTTCTTCTCCCATGTACCCTAGGACAGCCAAGATGTCCCATGATGTGGGATCAACACTGCTTTCCTTGGCACTTTCTCTGGGATGCCCTGCATACTTCAACCCTGACGGGAAATGAGGAGATTGAAGACGACCAGGTAGCCTCATACTAATGGCCTTGAAAAATGTATTTTTCAATTTAGAAGCAATGCAACAAATCCCAGATCAGGCTGCCACCACTGAACATTCCCACTTGGACATGCATGAAGCTGTGACTATGTGAGACAAGGGCAGGCCATGCTTCTCAATAACTTCCCTCTCTATACGTTCTCCAAGCACTGCTTAATCTTCAACTGTTGCATAGAATTGGACAGTCTCAGCAACCAAGCCCTGCAGCGGATGATAACAAGTTGTTTGTGTGTACAACAGTGGTATTTTCACCCCACCTGTAAGGGTGCAAAAACCATTTAAAGCAATAGGAGGAGCTTCTCAGATGTCACATAAACCCTGACCACCTGTAAACAAGCACCTGCAGCTATCTGAAGCAAAACGTAACCATTATCAACATAAAGCAGAGACTGACACACTGGTTCTTGGTGGGATTATGGTCCAGAATGCTCAAAAATCAGCTTTCTTTGCTTCCAGGACTTGTTTTACTCTGCAAAACCTGCAGGAGTCAACTTGGAGGTACGTGACAAATGGTATTTGAAGGAACCAGAAGTGCCTTCCCCATCAATTCTTCTTTCACTCAGGAAGCATTGACCTGCTTATAAGACACCTCAGGACTCTCACCTCGTGGAGACGGCAAACACACTGGGGTTTGGTTTCCCAGGGGTTTTTAACTGAGTGTCTTTCAGAGAATGAAGCTTTGGCAATGCAGCTGCCTGCTCCACAGGCCTGGCAGCACAGTCCTGCATACCCAGGTGCCGGATCAGCTTTGATACTAGGAAGTTATTTTCAAAGCAGCTTAATAGCTTTCATTAACTTTGCTGTATTTCACCACTACTTCCCCTTTGAAGCCACAGTACAGCCTTGGACAGTCCCTCCCTTTGAAGAGAAAGCCAGTTCTCCCTGCTGTGGCAGCACAGCAGATCCTCCACTGGCCAGCGGAACAGGAAAGAATCTGTGACGTGCTGCTTTCTGAGCCAGGAGAAGCCAAGACATGCAGGGTCTAGATTTATGGATCAGACACACTGCCATAGCATACAAATCACTCTGCACTCAGAGCCATTAATTATCGCATTGCTCTGGCCACTCGCACTCTTCAACGGTGCAAATGATGCCAAAAGGGGTTTTTACTTTTCATGTGCCAAGACTTAATGAAGGAGAGCTGGGCCCCCCCCTTCCTCCCCAGGGAAAAGGTAAAGGGAGGACAGTGGGTTGTGCTGCTTCCTTACACAACTACATTTTGATTCTGGGAAAAGGAAACTGGGGAAGAACAAACCAGAAAATGGATTTTGTATTCCTCCAGAAAGTTTGTTCCTCAGGTACAAACCCCCATAATAAAAAACGAGTACTCAAAATTCAGATATTTGAGAGCCTAAGGAGCCCTCCTGGCTGTCTGCTTGGGCACCTCCATGGAGTGGGCTCCTTGGAGGAGTTGTGTTCCCCCGCTCGGGCCTTGATGATGTTGCAGCCCTCACAGCCCTCACAAAAGCTGTGCTGGCTACAAAGCCCTGCATGGTCCAATCCCCAGAAGAAAAAAATAAAGCTGAGCTGAATTTCACTGGGCATTACAGGGCCACATCCAGTCAGTATAACAGTTGGCAGGTCTGAGGGTTAGTGCTGGTGGGTCATGAGGCAGGGCCGTGTATCTCTTACCTGGCGAGGCTGGCCCAGGCACCTGCAGCACAAACATCCCCTCAGCCATCGACGCCTCGGCCATTCAGGCCAGCGCAAGGTTCTGTGCTCAGGAAACCCCCCTTCCCGCCTCAGCCAGCGCCGGGATCTTCTCTGCTGCTTCAGGCTTTGTGGCTAGCACAGGCCCCCAGGATGAGCCCGGGGGAAGCAGCCTGAGGCAGAGAAGCCCCAGGACCCTCCTCAGGCAGCCCCTGACCTCCCAGAGCGGCTCTTGCTGCCACTCCCTCAGGTTTCCCTCAGCGCGAGGGCGCGGGCTGCCCAGGTGAGGCCGACCAGGCCCCGGCAGGGGGCGCGCGGCGCCGGTTCCCTCCCGCGCTCAGCCCCGTCAGTGCCAACTGGGGCGCGCGGGGCAGGGTAGGGCTGAGGGCGCTGGGCTCTCGCCCCACAGATGAGCTGGCATCAGGAGTCGCCATCAGATACCTTCCCCAGGCCCCACCACAAGCAAATTAACTGCAGCTTGGTGGAACCGGAAGAACCTTCCCATTCGGGCTGGCCCATTGTGGAAACGAGATGCTGGCCAAGGCCAGAGTGCAAAATGCCCAGTGCAGAACGGAGAAAGCAGCCGGCTATCTGCCCGGGCATTGCTATCTCAGTTTTGCTTCGTCCCAAAAATAACTAAGAGGCATCATGGCCAACACTGGGCACATGGAGTGCCGGAGGGGGTTTGCAGTTGAAGGCTCAAAAAGGCAAGATCTGTTGTGTCAGGTGCTGTTCAAGCAGTCAGAGCCTCAACAGCCCTTGGCTTCCAGGTGAATTTCTCACAAACATTCAAGGCCCCAGTCTGCCTCAGTACCTGTTGAAGTCAATGTTAAAACTGCATTGAAGATGGGGTAAAAGGGGGAGGCTTCTAATCCTTCCCTTGTCTTCTTTCCCCAGAAGAGCATTGGAAAAGGTGCATCGGGCAAGAAGAAACATCCTCGCTCTTTTACTGATGCAGCTGAGGCAGGGAACGACTAAGTCACTTGTTCAAAGTTACTAAGGTAATCTGGGGTACCTCACAGTTAAAGTATTGGACTAGGAAGGACAAAGGAGAAACAGACGTTTCTTGGTGCTTGCCTGACCCAAGGCAACAAAAAGCATGATGGCTGAAATACTTTACAAGCAGTTTGAGTCAATTCTGGTTGCTGTAGTTTATTTCCTTAGTCAACCAAACAAAAACTACTCCTAGCTCAGCAAAGCAATCAAGATCATGCTAAAGAGTTTAAAGCTTTAAAAACCACAATATCAGTTCTTTAGAAATACATCAAGTGTCTGGTCATTCAAGTCCTGCTTAGTCTGCAGTCAGGTGCTGCACTGAATTTTCCTCCCTGGATATCACAAACCACATTCAGCATCACCAAAGCAGGAGCAGAGTCTTCACTCTTGTGAAGTTAATCATCATTGTAGCAGCTGCTTGAAGAAGATACCTAGGTGTCTACATGCTGGCATAGGTCTCGGGTGGTGCTCCGGGCTTCAGCAGTCATTCTCCGAAACTTCTGCAGGTAGACAATGATGAAGATAACCAAGATACCCTGCAGGAAAATGAGCACGAAGACACCGAGCTGAGAGAGGAGAGCCAGGCTGCAGTACCAGTACTGGCACGTGGAGATGATCTCATCTTCTGTCAGATAGGCAATGACCCGGTCCTGCAGGTGAGCTGGGGAGGTGCATCGCACATCTCTGTATAAGGTCCGGTTCTGCTGCCACTGGAGCCAGGTGCGCAAGTAGAGGATGTCACAATTGCATTCCCAAGGGTTGCCCTGCAAGTAGACTATTTGGAGGCTGATTAGGTTGTCAAAAAGACCATTGGGAATGGAGGTGAGTTTGTTGTAACCAAGGTGGATAATTTCAGCTGAATGGCGAAAAGCAGCTGGTAGGTTTGCCACAGTTAGGTCTTTTGATGTGCAGTCGATAATGTTGGTGGTACACTTGCAGGGCATGGGGCATGTGGGTGTTACGAGTGGGAGGAAGCCAAAGAGGGACAAGAAGAGAATTACACTGTTCATCTTCACCTGCTAACACTTCCCTGGTGAGGTGGAGATCAAGGAAGCAGACACCACACACGGCAAGACTGACACCAAAGCCCAGGTCTTCTGTTGGTTTGTTCTAAGGATGAGTTTCTAAAGGTGGGTGATTTTGCTGCCCTTCGCTGGAGATGTGAGTGATCTGAAAACAATAGAGTTTAAAGAGGTATTGTGCAAAATCTTGGTCTCCTATTAGAGGAGAGGGAATGTTCCTGGACTTCCAACCCTGCATTTGAGATGGGATATGAACAGATGGCTACTGGGAATCTTAGCTGCAGCCATCAAATGCATTTTCAGTTGTCCTCAGATATGTACTAGAGCCACTTTTCAGCACTACCGGAGGCACATTACTAAGAATTGATGTCAAGGAATCAAAAACTAGAATATGAAACTGCTTGTGCCTATCATAGATCTGAATTACACCAGTAAGCAAACATTTGCTCATGCAAACTGGGAGATTCAGAGGTAAATTTACTGTTAACACAAGTAGGAAACAGCCTCTCCAGTTTTGAAAATAAGTTATAAGACATTCTTGGCCAGCAGAGAGGCTTCTGATCACTGAGGGTGGAAGTCAATGGAGTTTGCCGTGCTAGGCTCCACCAGGTAAATAATCTGCAGTGAATTATCTCCTTCTGGAGTTGTGACCATGTGACAAGGCTCCAGGTCTTTCCATTGCAGTCTCGTGCCACTGCTGAACACAAGCTCCTGTACCTTCTTCAGGAGAACAGCTACAAATCCCTGCAACAAGGCAGTGCTTTTCTGTGCAATCTGTCAACCAAATGAAGAATAATAGAAAAAGAATAGAAGGTGACTTTGTTGACTTACCAGAGTAGTTCAATCTTTGCTTTCTTGCTGGCTTTAAAACACCAGAGGAAGGTCTTATGGCGGTCCAGCCAGTGGAATAGTGTGTGCAGCTACATATCTGAGCTTCTGGATAATCCCCTTGCAGCTGGCTGGCAAGATAAGGGTCAGGCTCATCCCAGGGACACCTCCCACATGAGACCTTCCTGCAAGCCTGCTGCTTGTCTCCGGAAGCTGAGGCTTCACTGCAAGTCTTCCAGGAAGACGGAGCTGACATTGTTCACAAGAATACATTTGCTAGGAGAGATGCTGTCAGTACTGGTAACTATGGGTCTGGGCCCACATGCTCAGTCCAACAGGAACACTGCAAAGTCTCAACTCTAAATAACTCAACAATGTATGAGCCACCTGGAGGGTCACACTGCTGGTTTGTACCATGCTCCTGAGCACTGTGTCCTTTGGTTTCCCATCTCATCAGGATGATGATATCTTTGGCAGAGTGGTGAGACCTAGCACGTTACAGTGCACTTACCCTGAGGTTTCCCTCAAAATAGTGATACAAATCCACTCCTAATGAGCAGTGGAAGAGCTGCTGACATGGACTTCCAGTGTCCGCACTGGTGTCGATAGTTGAGCCAAGGAGAAATATCTCCCAGCAACTTGTATCCTCTCATGACTGTTACAGAGCTAAAATATAACTTGGGCTTCTATTGTCCACACCAAAATTAACTTGTTGGTTTCACAGAAGAACACACTGGTAAGGACAGTGCTCACCTGAGAGCCAAGTGAGTTGGTATCTCTTGACAAGCGCAGCTTGCAGTCACCAAGATATAAGAACCATATATTGTATTTGACAGTGCATCATACAACTGTTTGAACAAGTTAAGTCTATAGGTCCAAACTACATTCAGGTAGACTGTTGTCTTCTTAAGGCCATTGCACCTTCACAGACATTTTTCTGCCATCAGCCTGAGGCACTGGCTGCCCCATTGGGCCCGAATCTCCATCTCACTGTCATAGCAGAAATTCTGAATGCTCCAATAGTGCTGATGTCAAGAGAATTTAGGCAGCAGATTGTTCCAGTCATCTCACCATGACAGGCCGGCAGAGTGGAAAGAGATCTTGGGCTAATGCACAAACCTAGCTGTTCCTGCAGAGTCTACTTTCTGCTTGGGAGCAGCTTGACTACTGCAGGGTAATTTTGCTTAGCAAACCTTGCCTCATGCATTTGGTACTACATTTATTCACTGGCAGGTGTTCAGGCCAGGCATGGCATAGAGCTGATCCAGAGCCAGGCCCATTCTGGCTCTGCACACAGCACAGACTCAGCAGTGCTCCTCTGGTGTCCCATCCAGATCCCAAGAAAAGGTAGTGAATCCAGTTACTTACAAGATGGATTTCCTGGCATGGGGTCCTGCCCAGCTACCCATTGCTGATTTAGACACTAGGATAAGCTTAAAGATAGCAGAACTTCAAGACCATCTTATCCAACTTCTGATATAAACAAGCCAGAAATCCCACGCAGGAAGCCCTGCACAGAGCCTTCTCCAACAGAATTAGATAAGAGAAGAAACAGCATCAGTTTTGCTCTCTCCTAGCCAGAATGTATCACCAGTGCTGCTCAGTGGGACTGAAAATTAAACAGAAAGAGATTGGGTTTTCTGGATGTGTTTATTTCACTGATCAATTCAGGTAGTAAACATTAATAATAATAACAATAGTAATTTAATAAAATGGATATGTTTTAAAAGGTTTCATTTTTCTTTGTTCACAATGACAAAATGTTCAAACAGAAATTTACAAAAAAATATTTATTATAATAACCCAACAGATGGACAGAAAACAAAGAGTCAAGGGTGGAGCAAGGAGTGAGGACACTGCATGGCGGGAGCAAGCCAGCGTTAAAGCACAGCGGAGTTTGTGAGAAGGAGCTGGGAACACCATTGTAAGAGCGCAGAGCAGGACGAGCCCTCCTTCTCTGGGGAAAGCATGCGGGAAAGCAGTGAGGACTGCAGGGGCAGGACCAGCGTGGCAGCAGCACACAGGGAGTTCACGCCACGGCTCCCTTCGCAGTCAGGCATAGAGTCCAAGATGTTGCTTGACAGCCCCAGCTGCAGCCTGTTTCATCTCTGCGGAGCAGGACACCACTCAGCAGGGCAAAGCTTGGCAGAGGTGTGTGAATGTGCCAGGGGTACGGGGGTCACATATGAGGCTGTGGAGAGTGGCATGAGGGCAGCTGTTACATTACATTCCCATCCACACGTCTCACTGCCAGAGCCATTTGTCCAGGAGTCTCTTCCACGTTTCCTGTGCAGCTCAGTGCAGCAGTGCAAAACACTCCTTTAATAAACAGATGCTGCCCTCCAGGCCAAAGTCTGAATCCTTGGTGCCCCCCGAGTCAGTCTCTAATCCCTTTCCAGGCAGTGCTCAAACTCTGGTGCTCTCTAAGCAGGGAACCTCCTACACAGAGATGTGATTTCAGTGGTACCAACTGCCCCTTCAACTACCAACTGGACTCACGCTTGTGCATTTTTTTCCTAAGTACAACTCGAATCATCTTTGCCAGCTGGTAGCCAAAGGCTTCAGATCTCTACAAAGGACAGACTTGTGACTATCGACTTGATGCAGGAGCCATGTGCACTGAGCTGATGGAGACTGTCTCATCCAGAGAGACAGAAGCAGTTCACCCTCTACAATCCTGACTGCCTGTGGCTAGTATCCCTTGTGCTCTCACCAGCACACAGCACTTCTGCACAGAGCCTGGTATAAAAGCAGTCAGCTCCTCTACGTCTCCATGCTAAAGGGTGAAAGTCTTCTTTTACCTTCTAGGAAGGACAAATGAGGAACATCTTCAGCTGGACAAGGCTCATTAGCAACAGAACACTCTCCTCGAAGACAGGACTAGCATAAGAAAAGAAGGGACAGCTACTATAAGGTGTTTCCCTGTAGGCTACCACAGATAAAACTGAAACTCAGCAGTTCTCCTGCTTCAGAAAGCAGCAAACCAGCTCCAGAAAAACTGGAGGAAGCTCCTGTTTCAGGCTATTCCACTGCTGAAGTAAGTACATCAAACAAAGAAAGGTTGTACTCCCTCCTCCTGAAGCACCTTAGGCCTGCATGTTACTGAAGACAAGCTGAACCCTTCCCCTCTCCTAAGCTGGCCTAAGCTGGCACCACCACTGTCACTTGTGAGCCCAATAGTAGGGAGGTTGTAAGGAGGGAAAAAAAGGGGGGCATTCTTGGACACTGCTCTTGCCCAGCTTTTCTGCCAAGGAGCTTCCTCTCCCACTTTGTCCTTCTGCATGGTACCAGGGTCTCAACCCCCGTCCGTATAGTTCATGTTGTGGCTAAGCAGAAGCTCTGCACAGTGACCAACTGGAACCAGCCAACCGACTCATCACCTTGACAGGCCCTGAGCCTGTAAAGTTCTATGGGGAGATCAGGCAAACATAGCATCTAATAACAGAATTTAGGGCTTGGCTATTCCTGGCCAGCAATGTGCTTCCTGCCCCAGAAGATCTACTGTTGAGAGCTAGAGATGGGGGGGCAGATATGAAAAAGAGAAAGGGAAGAGAGGAATCAGGTTGGGAGCCAGATGAGCAGAAGGGCCCAGCCCATGGCAGCACTTTGGAATTGGAAGAAAGAGCCAAGTGCTCTCCCTCAAACATCCCTGATTCCCTTCAAGTGTGGCAGTGTTGCTGGTGCAGCCTGCCCTGTCAGGCACATCACACTGTAGGCTCTGCTCTGGCTGGACTGAAGTTAAAAATATTGCAGGAAGCAAGAACAGGACAGAAGCTGCTGCCCAAAGAGTGCTCTTATCTCTGCCCAGCAGATCCATCGCTCTTCCCAGCACAGAGACAGGAAGAGCTTTGGGATGGGGAGGGGAGAGAAGGGCTGAGTCCCAGGGGAAGCACCAGGTCTGCCGGGCTGTGCTCAGCCTCATGCAGCAACACTCCTGCACTTGCCACACTACCCCAACACCTGCCTGGACAGGGGTTTGCAGAAGTCTGGTGAACCCTGCCCAGCAGAGAGTCAGAGGCAGCAACATGCTTGTGGGACCACAAAGCCTGGGTAAGGGCACAGTTCTGCATTTGAGGTTGGATTTCAGCCCTGGGGTTTCTACCCTCTTCAAAGCAGCCCCAGCCAAGCACTCTAGCTGCCTTGGTGCTTTTTAGAGCAGACACTGGTGTCACTCTGAACCTGGATGACCAGAGCTAAGCTATGAGATACCCTCACCAAGCTGCTGCAGGGCCCTGGGGTTCCTCTACCAACACCTTCAGCCTGCTGTGAGAGGAAACCAGGGCTGGGAAGTTGCTCACTCCCATCTTCTCCTCCTTGCAGGCACCAGTCAACAACTCATCCGCTCTGCCAGAAAGACACAACTGAGAGCAGCAGAATACATTTTCTTCTAAATGACCTTAAGAGACTTGGCCCCTTGCTGCTCTGTGCAAAGATACTGGAGTTTCTCAACAGGAAAACTAAAACCAACCACCTAAACAAAGGACCCAGAAAAACCCAGATAGGAAAGCAGGCAACCATTCAGGACCCTTGAGCAGGTCAGTGCACAGAGAAACCCTCAGCTTCAGAACCTGGAGCCAGAGCTTGCCCCAAGCTGAGGAGCCTGAGCAGCACAGGTCAAACTCACAGGAGGGTATGGCTGCCTTGACAATGCTTATGCTGGCCCCAGACAAGGGGAACAGGGAGAGGGGCACAGCACCTCAGTTGGAAGTAAACATTTACGTGCATTGACACAGATAGTCTTCAAGTTTGTACACCAGAGAAGCCAGGAGTTTAAATACCAGAGCACTCCCAAACAACAGATTAGTACATGGGAAAGGGAGATCTTTCCTATTTTTCTTTTTTGGGTTGCCTTAGAAATTTCCCAGGTTATTTTATTTAAAATAAAAAAGAAAAAAGAAAAGAAACATTATTAAAAAAGAAATACACATCAGTAAACTGTAAGTGAACAGCCTCCTCCACAATCTAGCTGACCACAAAGCCAGCATTGCTGCTAATAAATTAGAGGGTGCGGGTGCAGCTCTTGCCCACAAGTCTCTATAAAACAGGAAACCTTTTCCAAGCGTCCACAACTCTTGCCAGGCCTCAGATGGTCACTGGGGGATTCCCTCTGCCCCCTCGAGTACCCGCCTCTCACTGATCCTGCATCTGCTGCTGCATCTTCTGCAGCATCTCTTGCATCCGCCGTAGCTGCAGGAGACAGAAAAGAGATAGTCAAAAGGGGATCTGTTTTGGCTGAGAGCTGGTGATCTGCCCTGAGGATAGTCCTTCGTAGCTCACAAAGGGATCCCTTGGAGAGCATTAGCTCCTGCCTGAGCACAGAGGCATGCATCTGTATCTGGAAGAGAATGGAGAAACCACAGCTTTCACACCCTGTCCTCCATACCAGAGGCCCATGATGTTGGAAAGCAGGACTGGGAAGCCCCAGGACAGCCTGTATGTGGTAATCCTGGAGAAACTCACAGAATCACTCAGATTCCATCTCAAAGACCAAATTGTCCCAAGCAGAAATGGGTCTCACCTCCTCATCCTTCATTTTGATCAGCTTCTCTGTCTCAGTGTCTGGTGTTGGGAGGGGCAGGATAGGAATGGGGCTTTCTATCCTGTTGTCCTGAGTCAGCTTGCTAGAGAGATGAAAAGAAGGGAGGAATGCAATTAGTCATAGTTCAGGCTGGCTGGCTTTGGTGTTCCCACAGCATGGCTGTCACTCATGATGGCAGACCCGTCAACAACATGGCAGCCAGGTGGATGGACTGGGCAATCTAGCCCAGGGGTATGGGATACACTGGGTGCAGCAGGAGAATAGTCAGTAAAAGTTTTAAGAATCGAAGCTTGTGGGAAGCTAACAGAGAGATTCCAAACCAGGCTCACACTGAGCTGACGTTCTGACCACCTTTTGTAACTGCACTGGAAAGCGTGGCTGAGACATTAATGGATAATTTATCTGGTCTCCTTCGGATCATAGAATCATTAGGGATTGGAAGGGAGACCTCAAAAGATCATCTAGTCCAATCCACCTGCAACAGCAGGATTACCTAGACCAAGTCACACAGGAACACATGCAGGCGGCTCTTAAACATCTCCAGAGAAGGAGACTCCACAACCCCCCTGGGCAGCCTGTTCCAGTGCTCCGTCACCCTCACCATGAAGAAGTTCCTTCTCAGGTTGATGTGGAACCTCCTATGTTCCAGCTTACAACCATTGCCCCTCATCCTATCACTAGATGACATTGAGAAGATCTGGACATCCACCTACACACATACACAGCACCCACACAAACTCTTGGCATCCCTAAGGCACCTCAATGCTCACCAGGATCCTTTTTCATCCAAGAAGGAAAAAAACAGGGGAGCAGTTTAATTGCTGCAAGTCTGACAACAAAGCCTGCCCTTGCATTGAGGAGGTGGTAGACAGAAGAGGCGCAGCACAGCAATGGGGTCTGAGAGTACACAAGCATGCACTCGGAGGACAAAACGAAGGGGTGACTTTCCTCCTTTGACTTTTACTGAGCCAGAGACCTCAGTAGGTGAGGAGTGGGCTGTAGCAGCCAAAGACTGCTGGGCTGAAACTGGGAACTCAAGATGCCACTTGCAGGCGTTCACCACTTGGAGTCACCACTGGCTCATTATTAAGTCAGTTCCAGCCCTGGAGCTTGGGATCTCCCCAAAACGACTCTCTGGAGAAGAACCCTTGTCCCACGGCTAGAAATGGCCATGCACTGGTTTTATGAGACTGGCTCACTGGCAAGGCATGAGAATAGCCATGGCATGAGGAACGCTACCACACATAAGCTTTTCTTAAGCTGAGCAAACTGCTTTTTCATCGTGCTTTTCTTTTAATAGATCCCAGCCTACCTAAACAGCAGCTGTGACACTTCTCACTGATCTCCTGCCTTTCACACAGTTATTTTGGGACTCCACATTGGAAAAAACAGGCTTGGCTGTTATGCCAAAGCACTGAGATACACTGTGGGTGATCAGGATGTGCCAATCTGCACGTCTGCACAGGACTGCTCCTTGGTGAAGCACAGCCATTTCTGCTCTGCAACGTGGCAGCATGGGGCTACCCAGCCAGCGCCAGCAGGAAGTGACGGGGAAGCTTTGTACCAGATGAGCCAAGACCTACTTCAACCTCAATTTTGTCACCAGTATTTCAGCCACAAAAGGAGGAAGGAAAAAAAGAGGTTTCAAACGCGAAAATTATGATTGTTCCCTCTTCTATTTTCTGATCATTGGGATGGTTCTCCATTCTGTTTTCTGATCATTGTGACTAAAACCACAGAGAATCAAATGCAACAGGAAGACAATACAGAGAACTCTTTGGAGAGTCTTGCTAATTGCCTGAGCTCTGTTGTCTGAAAAACAGCAGCATCCCAAGGGTGATGCTGTCATCTGGACAGAACTGCAGGCTGCCTTCCTCTTTGGCAGTGCACACAGGTATCACCCACCAGAGAGATGGATTATCCCATTTCAAAAGGCTGGATGTATTTCACCCAGAGCTAGGACTCCAGAGAACATCCTGGCCCATTTCCCAAGATCAGCATGGGGAATCCTCAGTCAGGAAACATTCCTACCATGGGTTGAGGCTGTGACACATGCTTGGATTTGCTATTTTACTTCCCTTGCCATTACCCCAGGCTGCAGGCCAGCATGTCCCCAGCAGATACACAACCACCAGACTGAGTCATTCAGAAAGCTTTGCAGAGAATGACACAGCCCTGCACCTCTGGTTGAAGCAGCAGGGACCCACCTGGTCATTTGCTGGATGCACTGAGCTCGGTAGTTCTCATAGTGGACATCACAAGTGACATCCTTCAGGTCGTGCATGTGTGTCCGGATGAGCATGTTCCGCAGCTTCACAAAGTCGCAGTGTGCCTGGTTTTCCACTGCAGAAACAACAACAGGAGAGCGCGTGGATGTCACACCTCAGCAGCCTTCTCCAGGAAGCCCCTTCTCAATTTAGTTCCCTGCAGGGCTGTGGGATGCCGGCTGTGTCATGCTCAGGGTTTCACAAAGTTGATCCCACTGCCAAGTACCAGCACCCCAACAGGCACAGCCCCCTCAGAACCAGCAAGAGGGCAGAGCCAGCAGCTGCACAGTCCAAGCAGCCAGCACCAGCCCACAAGGGGACACACAAGCTTTTGGAATCTAAAGCTGCAGGACCTTAAAGCAGTGCACCAGCATGAGGAGGCCTGCAACAGCAGCAAAAGCCATTCCAGGGTTATTCTGCCTAAGGATCTTATCAAGTTTCTCCCTTTAGAAAGGAAGAAAGTTTGAGGAAAAACCACTGTGCGTCAATAGAGCCTCCAGTCCAGCGACTCCAGCAAATACAGATGTGGCAGCCAAGGAGGGAGCACAGATGGGTTTATGATTCAGTTTGGCTGAAGGCAGTGGCTTCTTCCCAGAAAATATTCTGGCAATGCCCAGCCTCCCCCATTAGTAAGAAGCCATATCTTACAGCATTAAAGCACAGGCATTCTTATGTTCACACTGGAGCCTTCCTGTGTTTGGTCTGTCATGACTTCAGAGGCAGAGTGACTGCTACTGCTACACCCCCAGTAACAGACTTCCTGAGCCCATCCCAGTGCCTCTGTGTCTACCCTGCATTGCCCCCTGCCATGTGCCAATGGCAGCACAGCCAGTCACGGCTGTGCAGAGGTGAGCTCTCGCATTATATCCCTGTTGCAAGTGCCTGCCTGTACTTCCCCCATCCCTGCCTGCCCCTTGCTCCCAGCACCACACGTACCTTCCACAATGCCCCAGGGGTAAAGCCGTCCACGGACTCGCTGACCTTTCGCCTCCACCACAGTGTTACTGCCAATGACAGCAAAGGGAGCACTCTCCTGGAACAAGAGGCATTGCTGAGCCCAGCTCAGACCAGGGCAGCCCACAAAACCCTTCTCAAGGGCCAAGCTCAGATGAAGTGGAACAGGCAGAGGAAGATGCTGGTAGGAAAGGCCCAGGGGCATCCACATGTGCCACAGCACAGGACACCACAACCCAGCTGCAGAGAGCCTAAGGTACTGGGATGAGCAAACCACCTAATCCTCAGCCTGATTTCCTCAACTGTTGTGAGGGACCTGTGTCTCTGCAGATGCCTGCACATCCCTTCTTTGAGAAGCTCTATAAGGAAGCCAAAGCAGAGAGGCTGGGACACCAAGCAAGTGGGACAATGTAGGCCAAGAGCTTGTCCAGTCAGGGCATGTACAGGCTGTGCTCCTCTTCGCTTCGAGGGGAGTCAGAGCCCATTGCACCTCTGTGACAGGAGATACAAGCCCATACTGCGTGCACACACAGGGCTGGCTCAGCTTGGGACAGGTCAGGCCTGGGCTGCTGGGGCCTCCAGACAAGCCTGTATGATCACGTTGTATGCCTCCATGCAAAAAGCATGCCACAATGGTGCCTCATCACTCCTCCTTGCTTGTGGCATCACTCAGAAATAGGTGCTTACAAATGCTGTACGAGCCAGCCTTCACCGTAAACACACAAGCTGGGGTAGATGAAGAAAGACTGGCACTGCCTGGTGGGAGAGCAGAAGTGCCATGTCTTCATATCACACCTCCTGGCATCAGCAAGGACTTCAGCACCTTCTCCAGGCCATCTACCACGTGAGCCAGTGTATGCTGACACTTTGCTATCAGCAGCACATAGGGCAGCTCTAACTCCTTACAAAGCAAGTGCTGTATCCATGAGCCTTAGTTCCAATCCTCTGCTGAGCAGATTCCTTACCTTCAGCTCTCTGTCTTGCTGCTTGAACTCCTCATCTTCATCAGAGTCACACTCAGGAAACTGGTACACTTTAATGCCAAATTTATCAATCTCTTCCCTGATCTGTGTCCATGCAAGACAAAAAAAGGATGTCCCACTGAACCGTGCAGAAACGTTGGGTTTATTCCCTGGGGGTTTGCTACAGGCTACAGATGGCAAAAGGATTTGATGTTTCATCTAGAGCTGCAGACACCACTTCTCACAGCAGAGCACTGCTGCAATTAGATCTGCAGGTACTGTGTGTGTGTACAAGTACAAACACACACACTACACACACAAACAAATATATCTCCCCTCCCTCTTCAGCCCATCCCTGCCGCTACATCAGGTATAACCCAGCAGAGACAGCATCTCACTCTCTCTTTCAGCTTCCGGATCTCAGAGGGGATCAGGCAGTCTGCTTTAGCAATCAGGGGCACAATGTTGACCTTCTCATGTAGAGCCTTCATGAACTCAACATCCACAGGTCTCAGCCTACAGCAGGGAAAAGGAGGGACACGGTTAGCCAGGACACAGTGGGCAGCCCCCACTCCAGCCTCTCACCCACCCAGCTCCAAGAGGAAAGGAAAGCACTGTCACAAGAGCATGGGGAAAGATCTTCTCTTCAGGAAAGCTGTCTCATTGCTGAATGTCTCACACAGGCACAGATGGGGTATTTGCTCCCCTGCAGGATGAAAACTGCCACAGTCTTGGGCTGCCCCTGGCCACAGGCAGCCAACACAGCCTCACCAGCTGCTCCAGGCTGAGCCAGCACAAGAGCCAGCAAGAGACAGAGACTGAAGGCAGCTTAAATATCTCTTTCCTGCCCATCAGTCAGGCTTGTCTGGATAGGAAGATACAAGCTTCTGTGACACTATTTCTCCTGATTTCCAAAACAGGCTGAGATCTGCTCCACATGATCACAGGCAGCCTGCCCTGCCAGCAGAGGGGAGGGAGGTGGTGTAATGCTCAGCCAGGGGACAGTTTTGGACAGCAATTCTTTAACAACAGCCCCGATAATTTACAAGCCACTATATAGCAATCCTGAGGCACAAAGGTCTTCCCTCCGGACCAACTCACACCCTGACCCTGGAGCAGGGGCTCTCACCCGTGCCCGAAGGGCGAGATGAAGTAGAGACAGCAATGCACTCGGTTGTCTTGGATGTTCTTTCGGTTCAGGCCGCTCTCATCACGGAAATACTGTTCAAACTGCTGGTCAATGTAGTCAGTGATGGGCTTCCAGCTGGGAAAGGCAATTCAACCGCAACAAAATCATGTGTTTAACAGGACAGTGCCTCCTAAGCACCATGAGGGAGCATCATCCCCTTCCCACTGCCTTCCCACTTCCCTTCCTGTGAAGCACCCACACAAGGACTAGGAGGAAGGCAGTGGCAGCCTGCTCACCACTCAGTGTTGTTAACAGCATCTCCAAAGCCTGGTGTGTCCACTATGGTCAGCTTCAGCTTGACACCCTTCTCCTCGATGTCCACTGTGTGCTTGACAATCTCCACAGTCTGGTTGATTCTCTCTGGACAGGAATACATTAAAGCCAGGCAGTAATGCTGGGGTTCCCTGCTTATACCCACAACAGGCTGGCTCTCTCCTTATCACTGAGCACAGTGAGTCACACAGGGTTCAAAAAAACCCTGATCATCCTCTAAGAAGCCCCAAGGGAGTGGTACTGTGGGTGACCAGCAGCATGCACACAGACTCTCAGAAGACACATGAACCTCTTCAAGGGCTTGTGGCTCAGCTGTTCTGAGTGCTTTGTCCAGGTACTTGGGAAGGGAAATCACTACCACACTCCAGCACCCAAGAACAAGACTAATCTCAGTATCTCAACCCAAAGGGCTAGCACTGCTCTGCAGCTTCATCTCCCCTTTGTAGAACAGAGCAGCCTGAGAGACAAACTCTTTTTGCTTCAATACTAGTGCTCTGCAGACAGCAAAGGACAGCAGATCAACAAACAAGGCTGGGATCCAGCTGGTGCTGCAGCAAGGAACCAAAGTACTAGTTCATAGGATGGTTTAGATTTGCAGACACAAGTATCATTCACCCATCTTTGTCCCCAACTTACCCTCTGCATTGAGGAGCTTTCTGTCTTTGTAGAGGTCTGTCAGGAACAGGCTATTCACCAGCGTGGATTTGCCCAGACCCGACTCTCCTAATTGACACAGCGCAAAGGGAGGAGGGAAAAGCAAGTAACATGACCTACTAATTGACTTACAAATGAAACTCTGAACAAGGCTTTGAATCCTGAGCCAGAGGAAGTGAGAGAGATGAGCTGTCAGAGGCTGTTTATTGGCATTGCATTTTTCCAGCAGTGGGAGGTCTTCTGCGACAAGATGTCTCAATCCTTGTACAAACGTGATCTCCCAGCAACTCCATCCTCCCTCTCCTTTCTTTCCCTCCTGGCTGGCCCTGCCTTTACCACTCAGACTGGCTGAACCCAGCTATGAGTGGTCAGGAGGGGCCAGTTCCTCCTGGGGAACTGTCCAACTCCAGCACAGGCAAGGGAGCAAAGCCTGAGACAGGTGCCTGGACAGTGCAAGGGCTGGATCCAGGCACTAAGGGAGTAGCTAAGGGAAGTGAGGAAAGCTATGCACCCACCACACAGCCCAACCACCTGGGCAGTCTCACCTGCAACCATCAAGGTGAAGTCGAAACCCTTCTTCACGGATTTCCGGTGGACCTGGTTCGGCAGAGTGGCAAAGCCCACGTACTGCTTCTCATGGTCCTGCAGGGCAGAGGCAGATGGGAGCAGGTCAGGGTGTGCCATCCCTCCTGCTTGAGCATGGCAACAATGAGTTGGACTCAAAAAGCCTCTGTGCATAGCTGAGGGTTGAAGGAGAGGTGGGTCTCTGCCTTGGCAGTGGTGTGGGGCTGGCACACACCTCCTTCTGCCCTTCCTGCAGTTGAGCATGGAGGGCATCTCTTCCCAGCTGTAGCCCTGCTTGGCTGCTCTCCATAGCCAACAAGCCAACAGCCACCCAGCACCGAGAGCACAAGGGAAAAGGCACATCCCACCATAGACCATATCTAGGGCTGCTACCCAACCTTCCTAATGCTTTGTTTCTCCTGCACAACCACAGGCTCCCTTCAGAGCAGGGTCACCAAACATCACCTCTCCTCGGGGCTCTCTTAGTCATTTCTACATTTCTCCCTACAGAGGTGAGGTCTGTGAGCTCTGTAATTAGCACCTCAAGGCTTGCAGTGTCCTGAGCCACGTCTGGAGGACAGCACGGTGCACTGCCTTGGCTTCTGCTTGACCTGAGAGGGGATTATTTCTTGCTGTGTCACAGCCACTCCTGGCTGAGTAAAACAAAATCCTGAGTAATCTCTAGTGTTATTTCTGAAGAGACAAAAGTTCAAAGACTCTGGGAAGTGGGAAGATGCAGAAGGACTGATATCACAGTTGAGATGCTTTCACTGAGAACATTATATAGCCTTACTGGAGTGTTTCCTATAGCCTAACCACCCCCAGAAGCAGGCCACCATGATGGAGCGCTCTGCCACAGCTTAACAGGCGCAGCCACCCCGCTGCTCTGTGCAAACGCACTGCGTGCACACAACACGCTCAGTGGTGCGTTTCACACGCATCCCACAGCCAGGAGCAATCATGCAGCCTCGCCGAGTCCCAGGAACACACAGTCAAAGGCAAACAGCCCATCTGTGGGGTCTCCAGACCTGCTCCAGGTACTGCCCTCTGGCTGGTCTCAGCACAGACTGGTGCTCACAGCTTGGGCTGCTGTGATCAACCCTGGGACCCGCAGCTTGGCTGCTCGCTCCATCCATCCATCCATTCGTCCATCTATCCATCCATCCGTCCGTCTGTCTGTCCAGCCAGACAGGCTTCCTCTGAGTGCCTCTGGTTGTTCACAGCATCGCTACAGCAGTGCACTCCCCTCCCCAGGCCTCATTGCAGATGGAGGGTGCACAGACACTTCTCTCATCCTTTCTAAGGTAGACTCAAGGGGAAGCAGCCATTCACAAATGCCTGAGCTAGAGACACTGTAGACTCTGCATTTCAGTATCACTTAAAATAAACATACCCGTGGGATTCACAGCACAGGCAAATCTGAAAAGCCAGGAGTTCCTCAAATCAAGACCTAGCTCCCATCCCAAAGACATCTCCAAGCATATGGCTGTCCTCACCTCACTGCCCCTCTATGCTGGCTCTCCAGGCACAGCTGGGCAGACCTCTCTTCCTAAGCTTAACTCTCTCCACTGCTGGGGCACACTGAAAGAAAGTGAATTAGAACCCAGTGTGGCAAGCTTAGGGCAACACTGACTCGCACTCATTTCCATACAGCAAGTGGGCAGCGTAGCTCTTGAGCAGCCCTCTACAGCCTCTGGCTGCAGGTCCACATGTGAGCACCCTCAGGCAGGCCGCGCAGTCCTGATGGGGACACATCGCAGGGAGGACAGAGTGTTGTCCTCATGAGTTATGGCTGCTCTGGATCTGCTCACTCAGATGGGACAGACATGGCTGATGGCCACTGTGGCCCAAGGACTGTTCTATAGTATGGTCATTGCCCTCTCACCTGCTTTCTCCAGTGACTTGACAGTGCACTAGTTCTAGTAACACGCTAATCAACCAGAGCTGAGGCTCAGGGTGCACTCCTCTTATTTTCTTTGGTTTTTAACCCAGATGACTAAGGGCTGACAGTGGAGACACTGGGCACCTGAGTGGTGTAACAACAATCACTTCAGCCAGGTGTAACTGGCTGAACCTGATCTCTCCTTTCTGTTCAGCCCAACCAGGAACCTGTGGATCTACTGTGTCTCTGCTTACCTCTCCACAGCCTCGTGGAATCACATTTGAGATGAGCAAATCCCAGTTGGCACAGGACAGTGTTCTTTACCCAGGACTCACACAACAATTAGCCATGCAGTAAGGAAGGCCAGTGCTGAGCAGAGTTCCAGAGAAGACTTTCTCTCCCAGCAGGACGCAGCCAGAGTCACAAGGGGTAAAGCCTTGTACCTAGCCATACCTACGTCTGCCCAGCCATGGACATGCTGCAGAGCTCTGTGGTGAGCCAGTGGCCAGCATGTCAGGCAAGGCTGAAGGCAGCAGATGCAGGGAAAATGGTGGGGATGAATCTCTTTCTTCTAACAGCCTTCACTCAGGAGCAACATGGACTCCTTTGGCTCCTCATCTCGGCTTTGAGGCAGCCCACGCATGCCCCCATCCCAGCCATGTTTGGGCACCACAACAGGTGTGTGACACCATCTCTGCCAACATCACACTTAAGGAGCCCAAGGAACTCCCTGGGTCTGGTGCCTGCCTTACTGAAAGTTCTACACCACTCACTAGGACTCAACACAAATGCTATCTGCAAAGTGCCTGTGCACAGGCTGAAAGCACTGAAGGGGGCACAGAGGCCTGGGAGGGCTATTGAAGGAGGCAAGTAGGCTTTCTAAGTCGTGAAAAACTAAAATCTATTCATATTATGAAAGACTTGGATTGAGAGTGTTTCTCTCGGCATGACAACTTCCTTCATGTGCTCGTGACCCTTGGAAGTCACCTCTCATCAAGCTGACACAAGCTGGGACAGCCAGTCACTGCACTGTGCTCCACTGCCTGTCCCAGTTGTCAGGAAAGGACCCTGGCCAGCTGAGCCAGTGGCTCTCCCCACCACCTCCTCCATGTGCTGCCTTTGTGCCCACTTGCATCCTGCTCCCATATGCCCGGGAACATACCCCACACACACCACAACCTTTGGGGCCCTGTTACAAGCCAAAGCACCCCAAGCCAAGGCAAATGAGTCTGCACTCTCCATCAGCAAACATTCATTGCTTCACAGCAACACGGTGTCCCCTCACATCCTTCATCTCATAGCCAAGGTAGCAGACAGCGCTTGGTTCAAGTCCTGTTCCTGTCAAGGGTAGGAACATTTGAGGTCTGTTGCACAGAAGAAAATCTATCCCTGGTACTGGGGTGTCTGTGGGGCAGTCTGTACCTCCAGGGTACACACAGAGCCTCCATTGCTCCCGTCCTTCCCAAGTCCCTCCTCACATCTCTAGTGGGTGAGCTGTTTAAAGCAACCCACATCTCGTGTGACTTCACCACTAAGCCTGGGGATAAAGGGGGCCTTGCTCAGTATAGTCAGAAGGGCTAAAATGAAAATCCCTGGCACCACAGAAAATCTGAAGAATAACTCTTACCCCAGCTCTGTAGCAAACCCCAGAGATGATGGGTCTTGCGCTGGGATCCTGATACTCCTACCTCCACTTCTTCAATGGGGCAGAAGGATCCCCCTCAGTGTTACAGCCTCCAGCACAAGCTGCCCAGCTCCCTCCAGGCAGCCCTTCCTCTAGCCATTCCCCTCCAGCCGGGCACAGCCGCCACATCTGCGTCTGCACAAACCAGCAGTGCCCAGCCCCAGAGGAGAGCAGACCCTTTGCTTCTTTCATTGTCAGAAAGCTGCACAAATCCATAATGCAAACAACCCCTGGGACATCTCCTCTGTACATCTGCTGCCTTGGGCCTGGGGCCAGCACAGGGCTATCAGCAAACCCACCCACCAGCATTTGCAGCAGCAGAGAAAAACCAGTGAGCAAAGCGCAGCAATACCACGGTAACACGAACCAGGCTGCGCTGGGGCACACACACAGCGCTGGCTCCTGCCCTGAGCCCCCCCGGCACACACACGCCATTCGCACAGGGAATCACCACATCAGACAACCACACAAAAATATGTCGTGCATCTCCCAGCTGTCCAACACGCCCGTCGGCCCTGGGGCTGCTCCCCTGCCTTCTGTCCCTGCCATCTCACCCTTACCAGCGTCCTTCTGCTCCCCTGCTCCTGCGAGGTCTCATCTCGTGCTGCACACGTCTTCTCAGGCACCATCCTCCCCCCTCCTGTCCCTGCTGCGCCGAGGCTCGCACAGTGCTATAAATACATCCCCGTACCTTCAGCCTGACCGAGTGGCTTCGCTGTGCCTGCGTTCGCGGAGAAAGCAGCCGCTCCACTAACCGCTCCTGAATAATGATCGAATCCATAACCGCGGCCGGCAGGACGGACAGCCACTGCGGGCCAAGAAAAAAACACCCAACCCATGTGTTCCCTCCCAGCCTTCGCTAAATCCATGCAGCAGCCCCCCCGCCTACACGCATGCACACACACGCAGGGCTGGCTCAGCTCGCCTCGGCGCAGCGGCCCGGCGAGGCGAGGAGATAGATGCGAGTGGGCTCCCACGGCAGCTGCCCAGGATTTCCGGCTGTGCTGCAGGAGGAGCAGGCAACAAAGGCAGCACAAAAGTCATGGCAGAGTGGGGACAACACCTCTCGCTCTGCCAGTGACTCGCGGACAGGCTGTGCACGTACCGGATGCTGTCCCAGCCACGACTCTGACTCCTCATGTCAGATGGGCTTACGCAGCTGCAGGATTTCCTAGATATCCTGACTGACAGCCTAGACAAAGGTTGACTTTGTCAGCAAAACTTGCCAAGAGCAAAAACGTGCTGTTTCTGGTTGTGTGCAAAGGTCTAATGGGATCAGAAAGCTCCCAAATAGCAGGGTCTAAACTCAGCCCCCAGATCCTAGTCCTGGTTGACATGGATCTGCCTCCATGTAGCACAGGTCCATCTGTTATCTAGTCCAGCCTCCATTACAGCTTCATCGCTGAATCAAATTGAAAGAGTGGCTACATTTTTCAGGACCTTACAGGAAGCCTCTAAGCTCTGAAGACCTTTCAAAATAAAGACGTGTCTGTGTACTCGTTCAGCATAAGAACCCAGCCCAGCCACAGCCTAGCCTGCACAGAAAAGTCATTCAAACCTCAAGTTTGGGCTCCAAACCTGCAAACAAGACCTGCCTTCCAGCTTCTCTGTGCAGCCATAGAAACCGATCAGGAATTTGTTTCAAACTGACAAAAGCTGGCAACTTCATATAATCATGATTCCAGAACCCGGGGGTTAATACCACAGCACATACAACCAAGTCACATAAGATGGCAACACTGGTGGTGCTGGAGGAACCTGACACTTGCTCCACGGGTTCCTGAGCAGCTTTCTGCTCCCAAACAGGGAAGGATGCAAACTGCAGCCATACACCTACCCCATTTCCAGCCAGAGCTCCTGCTGGGAACTGCAGTTCTCTGACAGTGGCTCCAGCAGGGCCTGAACTGGTCACCCTTGGGCCACAACCCAGGGCCTCTATACCACAGCTGATGCCAGGTCCTGCAATAAGGTACCAAGTTACTGCAAGGTCTCCAGTGGGCTGGAGCCTGGGGACAGCTGTGAGAGTGGAAAGGACTTAAACACAGCACATGCTGAAAAAAAAAGGAAGGGGGAAGGAAAAAGAACAGTGCTGCCATCCTGTATGCTGAGGAAAGGTGACAGCAGTCACGGGCAGAAGTCCTAAAGGCTGAGAAAAGTCAAGTGAGAACTGGGAGACACTACCAGAGAGGGAAATCTACCACATAACATGTCGCATCACATGAAGCCCTTCCCCAAGCCAGACTCAGAACAGCACTTCTCCATTCCTCAGGGAGCCAGTAACCCTGCAATGGCCTCCCAGCCATGTGGTAGGTCAGGTCACGTTCATAACCCTGCTTTTTTGATTCACAACATCTAATCCTTGCTCTCCTGACTGGAGGACTCCACCATCAGAGGCTGCAGCTTGTGCAGACTCTGGAGCAATGAAGAGTCTGCAGTGGGCTAACCAAAGATACATCCAAACTTACTTGAGGTAACACAGGTTACACCAGCCCTTCCACACTATAAACCACAATAGCTGCAAGCAAACCCCTGTCAACCCCCAGCACTTCTAATGATTTGGTAAGGCTCTGTCTAAGGACCACAGGCCACATGGCCACCAACCACAAGCATCTCCCAAGAGCACATGGAGACAAACTGTGTCCCCATGAGCTCACTGCACCATATCGGAGCACTCTTCTGAGCTGGGATCACAGAGAAAGTCAACAAGGATTCGGTTGCATCAAAACCACAGTGTTGTTCATGGCCCCGTGAGCCACGCTGACAGCGCAGAGAGGAACAAGGAGCGCCTTGAGCTCTTACACATCACACATGCTCTCAGGACTAGCAGCCAGGGAGGAATTCCAGACAGAAGACTGTGCCTAGGAATGCAGAGAGCAGATGACGAAAAGAAACCCACAAAGTAGGTCTTGGCTACCGAGAGCATCTTAAGGCTGAGTGCCCAGCACTATGGCTTTCAAAATGCTGAAAGACAGTTGACTTGTCCCAGACTCAGCCACTTCTGCCTCTCCCAGAGATGCTCATCTTGGCTCCTCTTCTACCCCGGATCACCAAACCAGAAATGATGAGCAAAGGTGAGAACACTTTGTGTCCCTCAAATGTGCTGCATGACACAACAGAGCCACTGGCTCAGGTTGGTCCGTGTGCAAACTTCCAAGGACAGCCAAGGCAGTCTTCTTTGGCCTGTCTTTCACACTTGCCCTACACAGCATGCAGCCCCTGGAAACGCTCAGGGTAAGCCCTGAACTGGTCTTCCAAGAAATCTGATGTCTGAAGTCCTTAACAGAGTTAAAAGAGCAACAAGCACATCTCACATACTGGGTACAGCCAACCTCCGCAGGGATATGCACATCTTTGGTTTTGCTCTAGGTCTTGATAAAGCAAAGTGTTTTCTTCCCCCAGCTTGCAGGCCACATGCACCTGTAACCTTCTGTCCAGGCAGGTGCCAGCAACAGCAGCCCAGGCAGCTGGCAGCAGAATCCAGGTTTCTGACTGTCAGAGTAGAGCTCTGCCTGGCCCCAACTTGCTGAGCACTCATCAAGGGACAGGCAAGCCCATCCCACCTCATGGACCAGCTCTCCTTTGCCAAACTGTGACAGCAGAAGAGAAAGATAAAAAATTCTCAGCGAGCACTGCCTGGCACAGCCTGGCTCCTTCGCACAGCTGCTGTGCTGGGCACTTGCTCACTAACAATGGGGCCAGGGCAGAGCCAAACTGCACACGCGTCCCTCTGCAACATCTCTCTCCTTTAATTCCTCAAAGCCAGATTGGGGCAAACACAGCCTTGAGGGCAGAGGCTCTGGGCAGAGTACACCGCACACGTGGGTAGAGCCGTGACCGAGCACAAGCAGCTACAGAGCAACGTCCTGCTTTTCTCTTTGTCAGAGGGGATTTGTAGCCCGCAGCACTGAAGATGGGCTGAGGACAGAAAACATGTTATTTCATGGGTTCAGATGTAAATTCACACACAGCAAAATTCACCACTGTGCAGCCTGCTGGAGCATAGGAACCCACCCCACAAGCAACGCATGAGGCTCGCGAAGCCCCACACTGCGTCCATATGACCAGCCCAGGGAACAAAGAACAAGGAGCTGCTCTCCCGCAGCACTAACTGAAGGCAGACACAGGGCTGTGCTGTTGCACAGTCATTGGAGCTGCGAGCGATTCTCTCAGCTATGAAAACACCCAGCGCTTGGGACCTGGTGGCAGTGACAGGTGGAGATCAAACACATGGAGATCAAGCAGGACGTAGAGCGGCTGCAGATGCGACAAGTGAGGAGGAGAAATGACATGAGGATGTGCAAGGACAGATCAGCACAAATGTGAGATGGGGATGGGGACAGGAGGAGGAAAGAGGAAAATCTTTTCTCAGCTACACATACGCAGCCCTGGCCGGGCTCCAGTCACACCAACCAGATCCCTACACATCTTCCTCCTGGCAGCCCAAGCTCCCATAAAGCAGAGCTTTCTCCTAGCAGCTCCCATGCTTGGCCTTTTGCATAGGCTTAGCCAAAAGGCTGAGCTATAAGCAGTGAAAGTAACATGAACAAGAGCTAGATGCAGAGGTCCAGGTGCGAGGACCTCTCCCCTCACATTAACCAGAACACCCAAGGGAATGGGAATGATCACATAACCTGAGATAACCTGATCTCCTTCTACAAGGTGACCCACCCAGTGGATGAAGGAAGGGCTGTGGACACTGTCTACCTGATTTTCAGTAAAGCATATGACACTGTTTCCCACAGCATCCTGCATCACAAACTTACAGCTCAGGGCTTTACAGAGGGATGTAGACAGGCTGGAGTGACTGGCCAAGGTTAAATGTGTAAGGTTCAATAAGGCCAAGTGCCAGGTCCAGCACTTGGGTCATAACAACTCTGTGGTAGGCTACAGACTTGGGGATGAGTGGTAGGAAAACTGTATATTGGAAAAGGACCTGGAGGTATTCGTTGACAGTCACCCGAGTACGAGCCAACAGTGTGCTCAGGTGGCCAAGAAGCTTTACAGCATCCTGGTTTGTATAAGAAATAGTGGGATCAGCAAGAGTAGGGAGGTGATCATCCCCTGCACTGGACCCTGGTGAGGCAACACCTCAAATACTGTCCTCAGTTCTGGGCCCCTCAATACAAGAAGGACATTGAAGTGCTGGAGTATGTTCAGAGAAGGGCAATGAGGCTTGTGAAAGGTCTGGAGCTCAGCTCCTGTGAGGAGCAGCTGAGTGAACTGGGGTTGTTTAGCCAGGAGAAAAGAAGGCTCAGGGGTGACCTTATCAGTGTCTATAACTCCCTGAAAGGAGGTTGGAGTGAGGAGGGGTTCAGCCTCTTCTCCCAGGTAGAAAGCAATAAGACCAGAGGAAACGGTTGCAAGTTGTGCCAAGGGAGGTTTCAGCTGGATGTTAGGAAGAACTTCTTACTGAAAGGGTTATCAACCACTGGAACAGGCTGCCCAGCAATGGAGGAGTCACCATCCCTGGAAGTGTTTAAACAACATGTGGATCTGGTGCTTAGGGACATGGTTTAGCAACATCTTGGGCAGCTGGGTCAAAGGCTGGACTTGGCGATCTTAAAGGTCTCTTCCAACCAAAGATATTCTGTGATTCCGTGATTCTGCCAGGGGAAGCAGCACAGTGCAAGGGAGACAGAGCCCCAGCCAGCTCACCCAAGAGGTCCCCAGACACAGGGAAGCTGGATTCTGGCAGAGATGCCAGAGCCTAAGGACTGCAGTACTCAGGCTCCACCCTTAGTGAACAACCATGACACAGAAGTGGCACAGAAGGAAAATCTTCAGCCTGGTCTGGACAAACACTCTTGATTAGCACAGAGCCAGGCATTTGGCTCCTGACATGGATGTATCCAGTCAGTCTGGCATGCACAGAGGACTGGGGAAGCTCTGCAAATTCACAGCTCAGTAGTGTCACAACAGTCATGTCATAGCAGCTATTTTCAGGATTTGCCACAGAAGCGAAATCTGGTTCCTGGCTGTTTTGTACCAGGACAAGAAGGACAGTTCTAGGGATGGAGCCATTTGTTCAAGCTGAATGATGCTGCAGCAAGCAGCAAACCCATTCCTTGCAGGTGGACAGCTGAGAACCTCCACAGCTCAGTCCACACCTTCCCCTCCTTCTGCATCCTCTTCCACTACATGAAAAGCCAGTGGTGATCTCAGACAGATGAATCTCATGGGTTTCACAAGGTTTGGACTCTGCTGCTCCATCACCAGCAGAGCTGCATCCTCACCTTGAGGTTCCTGCTCTCCCAACCCAAGAGAAAATGCCTTGTTGATCCAAATGCTGGCCATTAACTTAACCTCAAACTTGATGAAATGCTCTATGTAAGAAGATACTGGGAGCAACACAGCTCTGACATTTAAGTCTTTCAGGCATCATCGTTTGACGCTCAGGGAACAGCAAGACACCAGATGTGCAGAAATTCTAAAGCACAGGACAGGATCAATCTCTTGTATGTACAGTGTCACAAGCAACACAGACACCACATCTCCTGTTTTTCCTTTTACCTACCCCACAGGTCAAGGTTTATTTTCTGCTCAAAGATCACTGTTCCTTTGTCACAGAATCCCTGTAGAAATTTATCAAATTCCATTTGAAATGTATTTGTGTCCCTGCTCGAAGTATTTGAAGTACTTCAAGCTTCCCAAGAGGCACCGTGTGACTCATGCGATGCCTCCACTTCCAGCTCTGAAGTAGGACCAATGACCATAAATTACCTCCTGCTTGTCTAAACTCATGACTCTCTGGAGCAAGTTCACAGGTCTTGTCACACCCAGCTCCTCTGCTCATCATTTAGGGTAATCTGCAAAGCTTAACAAACTGGGGAGATGTGGAGCTGGCTGGAACTCTTCCACACAACACTCGGTTGTGCTCCTGTCTGCAGAAGCCACTTCCAGCAGCCCTTCCCCAGTGCCATACCGACACGTTCCACGCGAGGGAGAAGGCAGCCGCAGAACAGCAAGTCCCACTCGTGTCTCAGTCAGGAGCTCCCACAGCAACTCCTACACAAAAATCAATTTGCACGTCAAACCTGAGACCCTCGTTGCTTCCATCTCACACAGGGTCACAGGGGTCCAAACCTTCGCTAAGAATGGGGAGTTCCAAATTCAGCCTGCTCAGACAGAAGGAGAATCCGGGTGGTACATGAAGGTCTACAGCAGTCTCTCAGCACTACGGCTGCTCATCTTTCCCTCTGCTCATCCTCCAGCTCTGCAGCAGAAATGAAGCTTAAACAGATTCCAAGCTTCTCATCTGAATGCTAAAGCTGGGAAAACCAAAGAGGCAGAGTCCAGGCAGCTCTGGGATGCTGGGAACAGGAACACTTGGGAGACAAACAGGTACACATCGCTCCATGGCATGGAAGCTGGCTGGGCTGGGAGCTGTTTGGTGGGACAGGATGGAAAATAGGGTGATTTATCCTCCAAAATGGAAGGGAATTGCTTCTCCAGCTCTCAGGTTCTCCATCCAAAAGCCAAGAGCATCTGCAGTTTTGGAAGCTCTTGATGCTTATTAACATACATGAAGAGAAAATGGACAGGACAGGATCCTACAGAAGGTCTGCTTTAAAATTACAGGTAGTGGTCCCAAACCTGCGATCCTTACTCACCGAGTAGTCCCTTTGAAATACAGACGACTGCTCACGTGAGTAAGGGATGCAGGATCAGGCCTGTCTACCAAAGAGGCTGAATCCTGCACTGGAGAGGACATCGCTGCCTCTAACCATCATGAGACACTCATGCCTGGTCCAGTAGGGGCCAGTCCAAAGGCATCTCTGGGGAAGACAATCCAGGCTGGGGCACCTCATCTGCAAACGGTGCCTCAAGCCTGAAACTTGGAGAGCAAGACAGCAGACAAGTAAAGCTGGAAAAGGGACACTCCACCCAAATGAGAACACTCCTGGTTTGTCCCCAGTACACAAACACTCCCAGCTCTGCAAGGAAGTCCTTCTTAACCCTGCAGTCCTTCCAGCAGGTTCCTGAGTACAATATTCGGAGAATGAAAGCCAGCTGTCTTGGGACAGATCCCAAACTCTGTGTGGGTCTGCCAGTTACAATTAACATAACTTCAGGAGTAGCTGATGCCCACAAGACAGGAGAATAAGTCTGCTTTTATCTCACCAGATACTTTTTAATTCCATTAGTTAAGGAAAAAAAAAAAAGCATCTGTCTAAAGCAACTTTCAGTCTTGGGAGGCACCCAAGGAGAGGAAAACCCACCTCAGCCTGGTGAGCGATAACCCCAAAAGGCTCTGCAGACCTCACCCTTCAAAGCCAGACAAACTGCTGCTTTCCATGACAACGAGGTAAAGGCATCTCCTCCTTCCCAGAGGGTCTCACGCAGGTCTCCATCCAGTGCTCCAATCCCCAGGCTCCAGGCTCTCCCCCTGCTATCAGATGTTCCCTCACAGTCACGCTGCAGGAACACAAAGCACTGTCCTTGTGCAGGCTCGCTGAGGTGGCAGAGGTGCACAGAAATCTCCACTTTCCTTCCCTAACCTCTGGGCTTGCACTGCCAGACCACTACACTGAAATGGGCCTGCCAAGAGGCTGCCAGCATCCACCTTCCTCCCTTTGCACCTACACAGCTCTGCCCATGCTCCATCTCCACCGAGACACAAGACAGACATACCCAGCTGCAAAGTGCTGCCCCATGGAGCCCAGCATAAGGCAGCGTCCCTGGAGAACGTGGCTATGTGGCTTCCAGTTTCACCCAGCTCCCCACAATGTGCTCTCAACCATCTGCCATCCCAGAGGGGATCCACAGGAGCCCATTTCCAGCCCCACCACATGACCAGTCTGTGCAAACCTCCCTGCTCACAGCAGTGCGCCCAAGGCTGGGCCCTGCATCAGCATGGGTGTCTGTCTTTGCAGATGGATAATTAGATTCCATTTCCTTTTTCCTCCTGATGGTTTCTCTGGCTGGCTGTTCCCCCACAGTCCTACACAATCTAGCAGCATTAGTCAGAGGGAAGCTCTGCTCCCTTCCTCCCATGGATGTTGCTCTCAATTCAATATAAACAGCAGAGTGAACTGCACAATCATCTGAGCACCTCCTCCCAGAAGCATTTTGTCCTTTTCAGCCTGGTAAACCTAGTCTTGTCCTCCCTGCCCTGTCTCCCCGAGAGATGCCTGGGACTAAGATAAGCGAGATGCTGGTGGCAATGGGCAACCACTAGGCAATCGTCAGGAATAAGCCCTCAGCTGCACCAGTTTATCTGCAGCTCACCCCAGTTTATCATCAGTGGAGCAAAATCCTCCTTTGTAGGGAGGGACCTAGAGTAGCACACATGATCATCACCAACAGAAACAGATAGTGCTGTCCTGCATGAAGCCTGAGGAAGGGATGGAACAATGATGAAATTGGGGCAATCAAGACAGAGCTGTCTCACATAGCTCCCAGAGAAGGGAAGGAGCGTGTGCTCAGATGAAACATCCAGAGGGACCCTCACTGAGCACACAAGATGTCTGTTCTCCTCCCCTGCCAATAAGCAGGGGCTTTCTAGGAAGTAGTACTGGTATCTGATGGCTGCAAAATCATCTCTAGGACCTGCAGAGATGCACAGACTCAGCAAGAGCTCCTGCTGAGATTTACAGATCCCACTCACAGGAGATGCACAGAGTGAAGCTTTCAGCGATGACCTGTCAGTTCTGTCCTCCAGTAACCAGTGCAAGCCTCTGTAACCTACTGTGCTCTCCATGGGCAATGTGCTGAGCTCTACGTGCCTCACAGTCCTCTGGTGCAGACCACTGAGACTTCCAGCAGCTCCACATCACTGCCTGGGCCTGGGCAGTTTCTCCTCTCCACCCAAACTGCTGCCTGTCCCATGGAGAGGGCTCTGAAAACACTTTCAGAAGATTTGAGGAGCTTGCTGCTAATTATCTTCCCTCAGACTTGTGCCAGTGCACTGCTGGCTGCCCACCAAGTACTGGATGGAGCGTTCCCCAGCCGTGCCACTGGCAGCCTTGCAGACCACACGGCGGAGACGCTGCAGCCATTGAGAAGTCAGTGTCTCTTCCACCCTGTGCAGCCAGGCCAGGCTCACCAGGGCCTGACACACAGGTGCACGCCAGGGCCCCCACCAGGTCAGTACTGCTGCCATGCTGCTCCCCAGGGACATCACCATCCAGAGAGGCCTCCAGCACAGCTGCGCTCTGGAACACTGACATGGCTGTGGGACCAGCCAGGGAGACGCAAAGCTTGACAGTTCACTGCATGAAAGGAGAAGAAAAGGTGAGGGCTGCAAGGCAGCAAATGGCTCTGCTGTCCCCCACTTCAAAGCCTGTCAACATTTCATAGAATCATAGAATTATTAGGGATTGAAAGAGACCTCGAAAGATCATCTATTTCAGTCCCCCTGCCACAGCAGGATCACCCAGACCTAGTCATACAGTCAGTCTCGGTTAGAAGGGATCACAGGATCATCCAGTTACAACCCCCCCACCATGGGCAGGGACACCCCCCCCTAGATCAGGCTGGCCAGACCCTCATCCAGCCAGCCTTAAACACCTCTAAGGATGGGACCTCAACCATCTTCCTGGGCAACCCATTCCAGGCTCTCACCACTCTCACGCTGAAGAACTTCCTCCTCACATCCACTCTAAATCTACCCGTCTCCAGCTTTGCTCCAGTCCTGTTGCTACCTGACATCCTAAATAGTCCCTCCCCAGCCTTTCTGTAGGCCCCCTTCAGATACTGGAAGGCCACAACAAGGTCACCTGGGAGCTTCCTCTTCTCCAGACGGAACAGGCCCAACTCTCTCAGTCTGGCCTCATAGGAGAGGTGCTCCAGCCCTCGGCTGTCAAAGGGAATTTAAACAAAGTTTCTTACAAGCTCAAGAGCAACAGTAACTGATGAGTGTTGCTTCCCCTTATCAGTGGGGGGAAAATAGTTAGAATGAATTTGTAGTGAAACAGAGAAAAAGACTTTTTTGGGTGGAGAAAAACCTGACTCAGAGTCTTAGCAGAGATTGTGCTGGACACCCATAATGCAGGAGCGAAATGCAATGTCTAGAACTCACAGCGAGGATGTCCACACGATTATTTAGGAAGACTGACAGACACTGACAGGTCCTGATGGCTCTGTGGTGCCCAGATGAACACCCTGGGGCTGCCACAGGAAACACTTTAGATCAGCTCAGCAACTGTGGTGCTTCTGCAACAGAGAGGTGATAACATAGGCTCAGCTGCACTGCCATTGAGCCAGCATGGCAGCCTCTGTCTGCTCCGTTCCAGCCCCAAACTTCATTAGCAGTTTTGCAGCAGTGAGAGATTCCTGCTAACCACTGAGCTGACGCCATCTGTTCCCACTTAGATGCTGGCTTGCAGGAGCAGCTACAGAGCAAAGGACTCCAGAGAGCTTCCCTCTCCTGAGCACATACACTGCAACAACCAGCTGGTTGGGGCAGATCCAGTCTGAATTTGCCCTCCCCAAAGTGATCTAGTCCCTTTCTGCTGTGCAAAGTGCACACCCGGGAGGCACAGCAGCCCTCCCACTCTGGTTTAGCTATTAAGTTCCATCATAAACCCACCCACAGGCCACTTCCCTGTGGGCACAGAGAACTCACTTCCAGCAACAGCACAACTGCACTGATTTCCTCACTGTTCTGCATGGCCCTGCAGGAAAGAAAAGGTTGACTAAGCTGCTCTTACACCTCTTGGTCTGCCCTCTACAAAGCTAGAGGGAATCTACCACTGATAAGCTGGGATCCCCAAATTAACAGCTACTAACCCTCTTTCTTTCTGTATCAGGGTCCTGCAGACCTAACCATGTGCAGAGAAATCCACTTGCACACTTTTTCCATGTATTCATTTTTGTGTGTGTGCTGCTTAAGGCAACCACACAGCCACCTGTCCCAAAAAGGGTCAGGAAATGCCAGAGGTGCCTGTGAAGTCCCAGTCAGCACAAAAGCACAGAGCAGATGAACATAAAGCTACTGCAGCATGTAGCATGGGAGAGTCTAGGTGGCTTCTGAAAAGTGTTAGAAGGAAAGGGACAAAAACCGTGTGGGGAGGGCTAAAGAAGCATCAACCCTCTCTGACAGCTGAGCTGCAGGAGGACCCTCCTGCCTCGTTTTACTGGTCACACCTGTCTCAGGAGGAAAGAGAGTTCTCTTGCTCAACAGGAGGTTTCATGCTTTGAAACAGATTGCTTCGTTCTCAGCAACTTAAGTTCAGCAACTTCCTTTTTCCTGTGGCTGCTGCTTTCTCTCAGAACACACTGTTTTTTACAGCCACATGAGACACAATGCTCTTCTTGGTCTTCTCCCACGGCCTGCAATTCCCTTCAGCAATTCCTCCTTTTGGAAGAGCTGGTGCTGGTGGTGATTTGCAATCACAGCAGAGAGCAGCAGACCATGCATGTTTCCCCTTCATTCCCAACAGAACTTTCATGGCCTTGCTCAGAGCGAGCTGAACCAACTTTTCCTGGAGAACAGGGCTCTTGGGTCAGAAAGGATGAAAAATCAAGACTTACCATGAACAGACCACAGCAGCAATGTGATACTGCAGTAGTGGCAACCAGCTGGACAAAACTGCCACAAAATCAAAAGCCTAGAGCATCCTACACAGCTTCATAAAGGGAATCCTTCCCAACACAGTCTTGTCCTACTGTTCCAATCCCATCACCAGTGTCTCAGCCTGTCTGTGGTTTCACATACTCTATGACCAACCACACTGCTCTGGAGAGGGTGGCTCTGAATCACCTGGCAGGCAGCACCCTACTCAGCTCCACACCAGCACAGCACCAATGCTGCCACCAGAGATGGGAGATCAGCCAGATCTCGTGTCCACTCAAAACAGCTGGAAAAGGCAGCTTTTTCTGAACCATGTCCAGTGTAATAGCCCAAGCACAGGAGCTTCTCACTTCTCCAATCTGACATTGCTTTGCTGTCCCACATCACCAGGAAGTCCCACTCAGCGCTACTATGCAGAGCTCTTCCCAAGTTCTACTTCTTCTCAAAGCCCCAGATATAGTGACATTGCCATCCTGGTCCAGTACAACCCTGTCCCAGCCATCCTGAGGCTCCATGGCAGGGAAAACACACAGCTCCAGGACACACACGTGGCACAGAGCAGCCCGGCCAGGAGAGTCCTGCCTCCTGCAGCTACTCAACCCACCAGGCAAAGCTGTGCTCGCACAAGCAGGACCTGTTGCAAAGACCTCCCACAGTGACAGGAAGAGCCGGTGACCATGCCAGCAGGCTGCCAGTTAGGTCTGAGCCAAGGGAGGCCCCGAGCAGTGCAGCAGGGATGAACTTAAAGCCTCACATTAGCATACAAGCTCCAGAGCTGACAAACTTCCAGCTGAATACAGTGCCTGGTACAAAGGCACATTTGTTCGACACACACGAGCCCATTCCAGGCTGCTACCCAGACACATCTTCTTTATTGTGCCCTCCTGACTCCGGCAGCAGGCAGGGGTTGGGGCTCAACGACCCCTCTCTGGGATGCTGCTGTGGCTCACACATAGGAGGCAGCAGGGGACTGCCAAGGTCCTGAGCCCTGCCAAGCAATGAGCACTGACATCCTGTGTCCTTCACTAGTGACAGCGGCACAAGCCTCCCTTGGGGCTCTGCTGACCCAAGTCCTTTCTCATAGACATGGCAGAGCTCTTAGTATCCAGCCGGCCATAGTCACCTGCCTCTGCTCTTCAGTGACATAGCTGTGAGATGCTGGGCAGAGGGGACAAAAGGGGTATTTCTGCACAATATCCCTCCTGTCCAGGCACTTTTAGACTGTTACATCATGTACAGGCATGGAGACAACTCTGAGGCAGGAAGGAGGACAGAGCCATCACAGGATCTGTTTCCAGTCCCTGCTCCCACTGCGACAGGGAAGAATTCTGGGCCAGAGGCCTGAAGGAAGTATCTTGATAGATGCCATGAATAGTTAAACTCTCCCTACTTAGCAGTGATGGGAGGAGACTTACCTCCAAGCAAGACTCTTGATACCACCTGGGATGAGGCCAAGAGAAAAGCAAATTCCTCCAGCGAACTTATCCCCCTTCTATACAACCTACCCAGCTAGAAGGAGTTTCCTCTGCAGCAGAACAGCCACAGGAACATGAGAAAAGGCTGCTTTTATTTTCCCACCCATAGCCTGCTGCAGCCCTGCATCTTTTCAGCCTGGGCTTGAGCCAGCAGACAACTGAGCTTAAGGGGAAGTGTCTGCACTCCTCCATACAGCTTGTGAGATGGCACTTGGAAGCTGTCCTTACTGGAGCATGTGGTCATTTACTTAAAGTCCAGTGCTGTGCCTGGTAGACCAGATGCAGCAACCAGGACAGAGCTGGGCTTGCTGGACACTAGTAGAGTCCAAGGACTTCAGGCTCCTGCTGTGCAGAAGAAAATCTTGTCCATTTCAGAGTAGCAAAGACCAAAGTGGGAGGAAGGAGGGCCCTTTGCCGTGTCAAGAAGGAAAATTCTCTGGCAGTTTCTTCAAGCAAAGTTTGCCCATGATCTCCCAAGCTCCCTGCTACAGCTCCAGATCCTCTGTGTTCCCAGTGACATCTCCATTCCTAAAAAGCAAAGCCTCCAGGAGGGCTCTGACCCTTTTTCCCCCACTCACCAGGCCCTCAGATGCAAAGATGCCAGCAGAGACTCTTCCATCCATGCACATAACTTCAGCACCTTCCTGCACCAACACACGACCACACTGAACTGCCCTCCCACCCAGCCCAGCTCTGCTTCCTGCAGGACAGGCCTGAACCTTCCAACAGGAAACCACTCTGCTATTTGCCACTGCCAGAATGGCCTCCTGGCCAGCTGTGTGTTTTGGACTCTGCTTCGTTTTCTTCTTCCTACTTCCCTCAACCCTCTAGCATGTAGAAAGATGAGAACAGACAGATAAAAAACCCCACAGCTGTCCCTGTTTACCCCAGTAGTGGGGAGCACTGTGCCCTTCCCTCAAGCAGATGCAAAGAGCTGGTTCCCAGTACTGATGCTGTTACACCACAGGGCCACTTCTTCCACCAGCACAAAAGTAGCCACATCACAGCCCCTGCTCCCTCTCTGTAGAAGTCACAACCATTAGAGAGAACAACACAACAGCTCAGACATCACCATGCAGCCTTAAATCCTGATAACTGGGGTGGGATGCCAAGACTTGGAAGGGCTGGAGCTGCATCTTACCAATACTTATGTTTGAGGCTGGGAGACTGCAAGAGGCCTTGAGGTGAGATCCTACCTTGTACAGATGCCAAGAGCTCTCCACTGAGTAGGAAGCACAGGGTGCTCCCTAACCCATGTCATTCAAAGAGTGGTGTACGCTGTGGCCATGGCTCCAAACACAGCTCCACCTCAGAGCTGGAGACAGATGAGGTCACCAGTCTGAAATCACTTCCGTTCTCAAGCTGCTCTCAAGACTCCACCATAGACTAAAAAGAGTGGTATGAGTAGAGAGGGAAATCCAAATCAATGGAGTATGTTCCCCATTAAGAGCTCAACACTTAATTAATCTCTGCTTCCTAGTCAACTGCCATCCCAACCCTCCACCCTCCCTCCTTCCCCTGCAAGAACAAACCTGGAAGCAACTGCTTTAACAGCAAGGTATGGCACAACCTGCATGGGGCTATGCTTAACTCGCAGCTCCCCAGCTCCAGCCCAAAAAGAAAGCTGGGGAGAAACTGCTGCCTGGTGCTGTCAGACAAGCTCAGCTGCACTACTCCACCTTGCACCCAAATGCCTGGTCTTCAAATGCCTGCACAGCAGCAGCTCAGCTCTTTCTCCCCATGTGCACAGCGTTGGTGCAGGTAACCAATCCTGCCTGTGCTGCACTGAGCACCAACACCACAACACTGTGGCTTCTCCAGCATAGCCACATTCTCCACCGACCAGGTGGCCACACTGGACAAGGTAGTAGCAGGATTCTTCCACTTGCATCAGGCAGTACTTAACCCAATGTCTGAGGAACCAGGCTGAGCAAGGAGGATGGAAAGTCAGATTCATCAGCTCAGGGGAGTCCTAAGGGAAAGAGCCTTGCAACAGTCACTTGGCCAGAAGAAGCCAGACTGACAGTTTAGCGGCACCGTTTTAAAAACACATTGACCACAGATGAATCAGTGCTTCATTCCTGGAAGCACTAGACTGACCACAGTACCAACAGTGCCTCAAGCAGTAACGGCCAAGACACATCACTGTCACCACAGTCATGGTATTTTCTCCTCACCACAGACTTTGCTCTACACCGGAAGGAACTGAGGCTTTGCAGGTCCCTTCCAGAATTCCCAGTCTCATCGGAATGGCAGCCATTGGATAGAGCTATTCTGTCAGCAAATAGAGCTGCTGCAATCCACATGCTGTCTGGACCAAATCCAACTACGCATATGGCCTCAGTCTCACGTGTGCCACAGCACCCACTGGCCAAAGTGGCACTTGGCACTTATCGGTAGTGTTGGGTAATGGGAGCTATCACAAACTCAACAGGTACAGAAACAAGAAGCAGAGGATGCTCGAGTGCATGGCCAGGGATCACGTGCTGCATATTTCTAGGACTTCCTTCAAGTAGGTGGAAGACTGGAGCTCTGGAGCATGTGTGCTGCCAATCCTGTGCTGGTTTCTCTGGATCAGATGACACCACTGGGGCTGAACAGTGGGAGAAATACAGCATAAATGCTTCTCCCCAGGAGTACTTTGCTCCCCAGCCCCTTTCCAGAGGTCATCCCAGCCAAAACCACAATTCAGTTTAAGAGCTTTCTTCCTTTCATCTTCTAGAAGCTTCAGCATTTCTAGAAGCAGTAGGCAGCAGAGAAAGGAACCTCTCTTAAATCCTGGTGACAGGCACAGTCCTGGCCTATACAGGTGGTTTCTCTTCAGCACAGACTAGGAATAAATACACTGCAGGACAGACACGTTCCTGTAAAGCAAGCAGCAGGCTGTTCCCCTCTGGCTGCATTCCCTGCCAGCTTCCTTCTAACAATTCATACCTGTAACTTGGTAAGATGCCAGCAGAAGTCATCAATACAGTGAGGACCCAGTAGAGATGCAAGTGTCCAACAGACAGATTGTCTTGTCAAGGAGCCTCAGACATCCCTACAGAGCTGCTTCACACCCCACCACCCTTCCACACCAACTGCATGGAAAGACAGGTCTGAAGTTGAACATTTGGGCTAAGGCGATTCTTGAAGCTCAAACACCGCTGGGAAGTTTCAGCTGTAAAATGACTGACTCACAGAGGAGTGGAGCTGCTCCTTCATCAAAGTACTTACTGCATATCCTCCCTAAAAATCATGGCCTCCAGACAGAAGTGCCTCTAGACGGAGAAGTTACATCCTGGACTTCAGTCCTGCTACCTCTACAACAGCAGTGGGGAGAACTTCACTGCAAACACCCACACCTGCCCTGGCCAACAGCAATGTCTGTTGAGGTCTCAAGAATCCTGGGCTAGAAGACATTCAGGAAGGATTGTGCTCTTCACTCTGCAACTAGACACTCTCGAGAGCCCCAAGGTACATTCTCTGTCCCAAAAAAAAACCCCTTCTAAACTGTTTGTAGGAGATTCCTGCTTGCCATCAGCTTCATGCTTACTCACCCGCTCCTTGCCTGCAGCAACTGACAGACTTTTTGTCTGCCAACGACTGCACACACATCTCTCTCCATAGGTGAGTGCAGGCGTGCACTAATCCTACCACAAGAATTCCTACATGCTGTTGTTTCTCTGCGGTTTTGGGCTTGTTTGGGGTTTATTTTAATTCTAAAATTGCTCGATACACAGGTAAAAGCCCTTCAGACTGAAAGCAAAGGCTTCACTCAGGGCATCTTAACAAGAATCAGACTGTACGACGCTTGAGGAGTTCTCAGGTACGATATAGGTAAACATACAAAAACCACACCCTATGTTTTCCAAAACTGGAAAGATCTACCCAGGAATATTCTCTTTATTCTAGACAGCCAGAGCTGAGGGAATGGAAGAAAGGCTGAAATCATTAGCACATTACAAGTAATACAGAGCAACCTAATTAGGTTAAGAAACCTCTTCCCAAGCAAACCAAACTTCCTCGGTGCAAAGGATTCCACAGACACAGGGACGTCAGCGCCCTGGCAAAGTAAGAGATGATGAAGGTTGTATTTTCCTTCTCCAGTAATACTTAGATTTAACTAAATAAACTGTTCCCCTGGGAGCGGATCCTTTCTCACTATTACAACAAGAGCCTTAGCACTGAATTTTAAAGACAAAAGCACCCACTCCTACAACTGCAAAAAGCCTTGCCAATCCAGATGTTCTTGATACAGCAAACAGCCTTTGTTGCCCTTCTCTCAGTTCTTTGCCCTGACACCCTTGTGGTTCGTTGGCATGGCTGGAAGCAGCAGGGCACAGGAGTTCAGCCAGTCAAGAACGGCCTCAATTAGCAACATGCAAAAGATAGGAAGAGACACGCAACAGCAAAGCCTGCCTGAGTTTTTCGTGCTGCAACAAGTCTAGGTGCAGCAGAATCAGGCACATGGGATGCAGAAGCATCCAGCCTCAGGGCAAAGCACTGCCTGGCTCTTCAGCCCCAGATTTGTCACCCAGGACTGCAGCCAGCGACACACTCCCAGAGAGCACAGCACTGTGTGCAGGGTGCTGAACCGGAGCACAAAGGCAACATCGGCGCCAGACGATTTTCAGTCAGCAGCACATGAGAGAACTAACAGGGGCAGAGCAGCACAGCTAACGTGAAAAGCAGAGCTACCCACTAGCTGGCTGCTGCCAAGGGCACACAAGGAGAAGGAGGTTTAAGGAAGAATTTGGAGGAGGATAAAGATGAGAATTTTCACAAGAAATAAGGTTGGATGAGATGGTAACACTGATCCATAATCAAGCATCTCTACCAAACAAAGCCCCTAAAAAAACAAGCAGCACTGTAAAAGTTTCAATTCTAGTAAGGAAGTAAAAATGTTAGATGGGTCTATCAAGCCTGACCATGGCCATGATCCTTTCAAAGCCATTTTCGTAGAGCTGCAGCTCTTACTGGTTTTTTTGAGACAAAGATGAAAGGGCCATTCAGAACAGCTTGGAACCTACCTCCCAGTTATTTTCCTTTGCCAAACCCTTTCCTGGCCTGAATTTGTGGGCCACAGCACATGAAAGGCAACTCTAAGCCTGGCACCAGGTGTGTAAATTCCTCTGCAGCAGCAGCCTGCTCGTGGGAGATGCTGAGAGCTCTGGCCATCCACAGCAACTGGAATCAGGCAGTGACAGCAGGGAAGAACAGCCTCAGGGCTTCTCACCAGAGTCAGATTTGTAAAAAACACAGGAGGTGCCCAGCTTCTCTGGGTTTCAAAGGACCTGAGCACCTTCATCCATATCTGAAGAAATCTAGCCCTTAGTTTTACTATTTTACTACTGCAAACTGCCTAAAAAATTTGCCTTTAAAATAACGACACTGTACAACAACCTTTGTGGAAAGGCTCATATTTCATGTCGCTGTCTCCACGCCACCAACCCAGACCAGAGGAACGGGTCAGCTCCTTGGCTAATCCAGAATACTCCAACAATCTCAGCAGTGCTGCAAATGGGATCACTTAATTCAGGGCAGGGGCAGCCCACATTTCTATGCTGGCACAACATGTGACTGCAAGGCGGTGGCCCAGGAGAAGGCATGCAGGCACGCATTGACCCTGCCATTGTATCACAAGGTCCTGCTGAGCTGAGCACTAGGAACAAGAGCATCAGAGTTGCTGTCAAGACATTCCAAAGAAGGGATGGAGGTTTACAGCCCAACTCAAACCTTTTGCCAAATTTCACAGGATGACACAAGATGAAATACTTTGGCCAGACCAGGCAACCCAGTTTGACCAGTACAGACCTGGAATTCTAGTGTTTTCCTGACAAGTCTCAGGGATGGCATTTTCTACCAGATTCAAGAGAGGCATTTTTCTGCTCTCCTCGATAAAAACCACAGCCTTAAGAAAAAACCTGAGCATCCAGCTGCACTGTTGGAGACAAGAACAAAGTCCTAAATCCTGCAGCAGTTCATTAAGGGACACACATGCTAATTCTTGTTGCCACACTCCTCATAAAGTCCTTTCCTTAAGATAACGAAGACCTGGACAGGCTGGAGAGCTGGGGAGAGAGAAATGTAATGAACTATAACAAGGGCAGGTGTAGAGTCTTGCATCTGGGCAAGAACAACCCCAGGTACCAGTATAGGCTGGGGACTGACCTGTTGCAGAGCAGTTTAGGAGAAAGGGACCTGGGGGTCCTGGTGGACAGCAGGATGACCATGAGCCAGCAGCATGCTCTTGTGGCCAAGAAGGCCAACAGCATCCTGGGGTGGATCAGAAGTGGGGTGGTTAGCAGATTGAGAGAGGTTGTCCTCCCCCTCTACTCTGCATTAGTGAGACCACATCTGGAGTGTTGTGTCCAGTTCTGGGCCCTGCAGTTCAAGAGGGATGTAGAGGTGCTGGAGGGATGATGAAGGAAGTAGAACACCTCCTTTATGAGGAGAGGCTGAGGGAGCTGGGTCTCTTTAGATTGGGGAAGAGGAGACTGAGGGGTGACCTCATTAATGTCTATAAATATGTGAAGGGTGGCTGTCAGGAGGAAGGAGCCAGGCTCTTTTCAGTGTCATCTAGTGATAGGACGAGGGGCAATGGTTGTAAGCTGGAACATAGGAGGTTCCACATAAATATTAGAAGGAACTTCTTCCCTGTGGGGGTGACGGAGCACTGGAACAGGCTGTCCAGGGAGGCTGTGGAGTCTCTTTCACTGGAGATGTTTAGATGGGTAGAGAACTGGCTTGATGGCCACACCTAGAGAGTGGTTGTCAATGGATCCATGACCAAGTGGAGGGCAGTGACAAGTGGAGTCCCTCAGGGATCAGTCCTGGGACCAGTCTTTTTCAACATCTTTGTCGGTGACATGGACAAGGGCATTGAGTGCACCCTCAGCAAGTTTGCTGACGATACCAAGCTGTGTGGTGTAGCAGACATGCTGGAGGGCAGGGATGCTACTCAGAGGGACCTGGACAAGCTGGAGAGGTGGACACAAGCCAACCTGATGGGGTCCTGCATCTGGGTTGAGGCAATACTAAGCACAAATACAGGCTGGGCAGTGACTAGCTGGAGAGTAGCCCTGCGGAGAGGGACTTGGGGCTGCTTGTGGACAAAAAGCTCAACATGAGCCAGCAGTGTGCACTTGCTGCCCAGAAGGCAAACCAGATCCTGGGCTGCATCAGGAGAAGTGTGGCCAGCAGGTCGAGGGAGGTGATTCTCCCCCTCTACTCCGCTCTTGTGAGGCCCCACCTGGAGTACTGCATCCAGTTCTGGAGCCTTTATTACAAGAAGGATGTGGACATGCTGGAGCGAGTGCACAGGAGGGCCACAAGGAGATCAGAGGGCTGGAGCACCTCTCCTATGAGGCCAGACTGAGAGAGTTGGGGCTGTTCAGTCTGGAGAGGAGGAGGCTCCGCAGTGACCTTATTGTGGCCTTCCAGTACCTGAAGGGGGCCTACAAAAAGGCTGGGGAGGGACTTTTTAGGATGTCAGGTAGCAACAGGACTGGAGCAAAGCTGGAGACGGGTAGATTTAGACTGGATATGAGGAGGAAGTTCTTCACCATGAGAGTGGTGAGAGCCTGGAATGGGTTGGCCAGGAAGGTGGTTGAGGTCCCATCCTTAGAGGTGTTTAAGGCCGGCTGGATGAGGCTCTAGCCAGTGTGATCTGGGGGGGGTGTCCCTGCCCATGGTGGAGGGTTGTAACTGGATGATCCTGTGGTCCCTTCTAACCGAGATGGACTGTATGACTAGGTCTGGGTTATCCTGCTGTGGCAGGGGGATTGGACTAGATGATCTTTCGAGGTCCCTTCCAATCCATAATGATTCTATAAAACCCGCCTGGATGTGTGACTTGGTCTCTGTGATCCTGCTGTTGCAGGGTTATGAGGTTCCTTCCAATCCCTAATGATTCTATGATTCTAAAACTTGAGTGAGAATGCAGCCACAAAAGGTTAGTGCCCCACAAGGAACAACTAATGTCACTGTACTGAGGACACAGGCCGATCACTCTGAACCAACTGGGTTCTCAAGAACATCTGTTCTTTGCAGACAATATTGCTGTGACACTAGTCTTGCTGCTATTTCTGTCGTGATTTCCACTATAAAGTTTATCCATTCAGAATCATCAATATAATCCCTACTTGCCTCACAGCAAAACTGTTAACAGCGACACATTAATCAGTGACACTGCTCCTGAAGGAGCAGATAACTGTAAACCACTCGATCTTGTATGAGATAAAATAAGGAGGATGCTAACAGAGCAGGCACTGGAAGAGCCGAGTTCATGAAAATGTCACCTTTGAAATTATTCAAATGGATTTCTGGAAGTCAGAGCAATGAAACTGGACTAAAGAAGACACTAGACAGGAGAGAAGCCATCTGACTGTAAATGCTGCGGTTGTTGGACACACAGGGCGCAGCAGTACCCACTGTTGGAAAGAACTTGGAAGCAACGGAGTGGAAAAATCGCATTTGCTAGACTGTGGTTTTCTATGAGGCAACCCAAAGGAAATGAAACAGCCACACAGGTAGGATGGAAGAGTGAGGCAGGACAAGGAACGCAGCTCAGTCAGTGGGTTAGTGGAGAGCCAGCACCACCACGCACTTGTCAGCCCAAGTGACAGCCACAGCAGGCCAAGGGCAATCTGTCACTCCCAGCCCTTTAAGAACAGTGTGCAAAGTCAGATTAGATAACCACGAATAGTTATTGGGATTTGCAGCACAGAATTAAGTTAAAGCTTCATATTTTTTAAGAATCCAAGGATAACCATGTCCAGGCAACTTCCAGAAACAATGTCACGTGCAGAATGTTGAAGGATTTTCTTGGACTCCCAGCTTAGGCTCCAATTTGCCAGGGCAGTCAATAATCTCTTGGGATTTTATTTCTGGGATTTATTATCTAATAATAGTTTGTCGTCAGATCTCACCCCATTGCCTCTTGCAGGCCTGTCAGAAACAGGCCATCATCCCCTCGTGGACACGTTCAGTGTCAACCTGTACTGGCCAGATTCAGCAGACTCCAAGTTCCCAAAACAAAAAAAAAGGTCCTTAGCCAAGGGAAACAATTTTGCCCCCAATGCGGCTGTCCCTTGCAGCTTGCAGCAGCCTCACATGTCCTCAGACTAGACAAAGTCAGGTTCTTTCCCTTCTTGTCTCCAGCCTCAAGAGGGTAAGGTGGAAATCAGAATCTGTCACATCAGGATTTCTAAGCTCCAGCACTAAGGAACAGGGCAAGGTAAGCAGATGTCTGGTCTTACATGTCCAAAGGGAACAGGCTCCCTCACCTGCACCACTCTGAACAGACCATTCCTGCTGTTGATCAAATCAGCAGCATCAGGACAGACTCAGTTCAGCTTTGAGAAATGTTGATGGCACTCTCTACTGATGTTATTTTGCTCTAAGTGGGGAAGTCAGTTTTCCCTTTTAGGCTCAGTTGTAAACCATTGTCTTATAAAAATAAAGCAAAATCTGCCTCCCTCTGTGGAGAAAACACATGCTGGCCTGTTACTGCAGGATGCCAGCCAAGAGGTGGGTGGATGCCCTAATTACATTATTTTATGAAAAATAAGAAGAAAAATAGCTATTTGTCATAAAGGAAAAGCCCTAAACCTCTCAGGGACAAGCTCAAGGTGCCAAAACCACACAGCCACTGGAGCCCAAGATTAGGTCAGCCCTCAGACATACACAGGGCGTTCCGAGGGAGACAGAGCAGAGATCTCATCCAGACATTTCCACTGTCATGAATGTTAGGATAAATGGGATTGGAGTCCTTCAGAAATCCCTGGGTTTATGCTGTGAGCTCTACCTCACAGGAGCACACTTCAACGCCAGACACGCCCGAGTGCATGACACAGCAGAGGAGCAGGAAGAAGCATCCACATGCTTTGTGAAGAAACATAAGATGGTTCATTAAGCTTTCAGACTAACAAGCCCCATGATATTCCTCATTAGTAACTCCTATGCACACCCTGCACTGCTGATGCTAAATGAAGGGCAGCTCCAATAAGATCATCGCTTGTTTTCCAAGAGAACAATTCTGGTATTGACCAACACCTGCCCATAACAGTGTGACCACGGGAGGAGCATGGAAATGTTCAGATGACCTCAGCCATTCAAACTAGGCAGCAAAATGCCTGGCACTGGCTGGAACCTCTGAGCAGCTGCTGAGGATCAGCTCTACCACCTCAAACAGAAAGGCTTTCACTGACATCAGTGAGAGCTGCTGAAAATAATGTTGTCATGTTCCTTTGGGTTGCCTCATAGAAAACCACAATCTAGCATGTAGTCTCTCTGTCCGAGGAGCAGCAGGCTGAAGAGGGCAGACACTGAGGAAAAGGAACACTGGGCTCCATCCAGTTGTTTCTGGTTTCCTTCATCTGCCGAGAACTCAAATGCCATGAACCTGGTGTGGTAGGGCAGGACAGATAAGGCTCACCCAGGTGACAAGAGGATACACACCCGCTGCATAGCGATGGCTGGGAGGATCCCAAGCAGGTCAGAGTGACAGTACTGCAGTGTACACAGAAAACGCCTCTAACTTGCTTGCCTCTGTGGGCCTGGCCTGAGCTTCTGGAAGTGTCAGCCTCAGGGCTGCCGGCAGACTAGAGCAGACTCAGAGTGTTCAGCTGCTAGTGGACCTGGAGTCCTTCCCAAGCATGTGCCTGGATTAACTGCCCAGTAAAAGCACCAAGTCCTGTTAAATAACCGATATCCACTTCCCTCACAAACACACACTCTGCCAAGGGCTCCTTTCAAGGGGAGGAGAACTCTTTAAAGTAAGCAGATGAACAGCAAAAGTATTCATCTTGGGAGTGAGACACAAGTCATTTCCCTCCTGTGTGCTCCAGCTAAGGGCTCAGAGCACTGCTCTGGCTGTGTCGCAGAAACCAGCTACGCTGAGTTGGGACTGCAAGCGCAACTGCTGAGAGATTGTCTCAGACAGCGTCTTTCTTGCTGTCCTGATGACACAGTCTTGCTCATCTCAGCACTGTGCAATCACAGCAGCAGAGCTTTGCTGCAGGCCAGCAGCATCACTTGAAGTTTAACCCCCACTGCTTTGATGCAGCCCACTGCCTACAAAACAGGGCAAATACCAGCTCCTGGAGGCTGTGATGCTTCTCCCATTATTACATGAACTCAGCTGGCACCAGCTTCTGTGTGCAGCAAGAACCTCTGAGAATGTATAGGATCCTAGAAGCCATAAATTTTAAACCTGACAGTTTTTATGGCAGGCCTTGGGCAGAAGAAAATTACTATTGAGCCAGAAGGGCATTTCCAGTACTGCTTATCTACATTTCCAGGACTTCACTTAATATCCAACACACAGACTCAGGAGAGCTTTAAACTGGAAAGAAAGCACAGCCGAGGAGACCATGTACGCAGGGCAAGCAGACAGCAGATGCCTTTGTGACTCATATTTCACCTGAATATATAATTAACGTAGTATGTAATTTATTTGAAAATAAAAGTGAATGCAAGACTGTAGGATCTAAAGAGGCTTCATGCATGTGCGAATCACAGCGAGAATGAGCCCAGTGTGGCAGGCATGATTGGAATTGTTCCCACACTGTGGAATCGGCCAGGAGACATCACCAAAGGCTCAAAGTGAATTGACTTGCCTGCAAAGTGATCTTATAAATAACTGAAATACTAACTGAAGCAACAGAAGGTCTGGCCTACGCTCTCACATGTGTTCACACAGCTCCAAGCACCAGGGATCTGCAATGAAAAACGAAAGTCACTGGAGCCCAGATCACATCAGTACTGCCAAGAAAGCACAAGGAAGACGTTAAGCCCTCGGAGACTCTTCTCTCATAAGCCAGCTGAGTGGATCTCTTTTTTGTCTCTCCCATGCTTCCGCACTGAGAATGTCTAATGGTCACTGGGATGGGCTTGCTCCTCATGGCCCGTCTCCAGGACCTATCACTCCCCATCCTGCAATTTATTTGCTCAGCCTGTGATCCTAGCTCCTGGTTCCGCTGCCAGGAGTCATTCTGGGAGAGCAGCACCAGCTGCCCCAGGCAGGGTCAGGCAGAGACAGACGATCCCAGCTCCATACACACACCCTGGACACACTTGATAACAAGCTTCAAACCAAACAGGGCACTCCCAAAGTTCCCAGGAAAAGCAAAAGGCTGAGCTGAACAAAGCTGGCAGGCAAAGGACCTCAGCTCTCCTTGGCTGCGAGTAATTCGCAGCACAGCCACCACAGCGGAACATAGGGCCAGGATCAGCCCCCAGGCTCTCTTCTCTCCCCACCAGCTAACTTCACCATGAACACTTCAATCCTGACACCAGCTGTTACTGCTGTTGGCTAGTGCCAAATCTAAAACATGACTGAAAAATTGAAGTTAACTTCTACTAAGGGCTTTCCAGCTCTGACTGACTTAAAACTACACCGGCTCACACCCCTGAGTCCTGAGTTGGCACCAACCACAACCTGGGATTCTCCAGCACGTTGCACTCCTAAGCATTAGCCCTGAGCCTCCCTTTGCCCTCACAGCCATGGCATGGCACCAGGCTGATGCAATCTGAAGGCTGTGCAGCTGCATCCAGGAGGTTTGTGTTATCTTGACATTCATGCGCTGCGCTGCCCAGCTACATCCCTCTTCTGAAGCTGAACTTCGGCCTCAACTTCTCTTTTTTTATTTAACTTCAAGAACGGACAGTTGTGCTAAAGCCAGAACCTAAACAATTCTCCACCCCTTCTTGGCATTACACCCATGCAGATGCTCATACAGGGTTTCGCTTCCTCTTCAGCTCTTGGCCAACACTTAGCCAAGTTTTATTCATCATAAAGCCAGTTTCTGCAGCCCTCCAGTGTGCTCATCTCCCACCCACTTCCAGCATGTGTCTGCGGTGATCTGCTAGGAACAACAGCCACGTGGATAAGGGTTGGGAGTGACAGACCAAAGGAGGGAACAGCAGGTTGAAGTTGAACATTAGATTTCAATTAATGGGCTGGAAATACACTCACACAAGAGAAAATGAATTGAGAATATTAACACGTTAATCCCTGAAAACAGAAAAAACTTTTACTTGAGTCAGGAGCCACAGAACATCTCTCCCACTTCCTGCAGCCCAGCCCCTGTGGGTAGCATTGTACATACAAACCCTTCCTCTCTCAGCACCACCTTCCATTATCCATTTTAAATGGCACTTCTGGGATACCAAGCGGTGGACAAACAGCAGTGTGCGTGCTCATGAGGAGCACAAGCCCTGGGATCTGATCTCGGGCTTTTCTGGTGCACCATGCAAAAATCCAACTCCTGAACACTTGGTCAAAAGAAAAACAATGGAGAGGAAGCCTCCTCTTGAAGTATTAAAGGAGGAGCAGTGCTCTCCACGCTTGGTTTCAGCATAGATGAGCAGTAGCTGCAGCAGTTGTAAGAGTCACCACTGTGGGCAGCAGTGTGTCCCAGAGCCGCTGGGGAAACCTCTTGGACTGAACATTAAAAAGTCATTTGGCAAAGCTCTAAAGTTTCGCAGCAGGGACTCAACCTGGCCTGGCACAGCAAGCAACCAGCTGGCTGAAGGTAGAATCTCCCCTGGATTTTCAAGATGTCCATTTTATTGGATATTTAATGAGCAGCAACACAGACTGAAACTGAGGGTGGGCAATATGGGCTCAAGGAGACACTGAAGTCCACCAGCTGCTTCTCTCTCCAGACTTGGCTTTCCTCAGCTTTTGCAGGGAGCTGTCAAAACGCCCTTACATTTATTGCTAGAACAATCTGAGAACAGCATCAGTGTGCAGCCAGCATCATTTTCAAAGGTCTTAAGTGGGGATCAGGCCATGACATCTATCACACTTCCACATTTGGCTGATGTGCTTAGAACAGCCCGTGCAATTCACACAAGAGAACCACAACTTTGGGCTCACACACAAGTAGCTGAGCGGTTCATGGAAATTCAAGGGACAAAAACCCCTGTGCAGGAAACGCTTAGTTCTCCTTTCACAAACTGCAGACAGCTGCTTGCACTGACAGAGCTGAATCTCTCCTCTGCCCTGCACTATGAACCATTTTATCCATTGGGAGCACACACCATGAGCATCAGGAGGCAGATTCTGTGCCCTGCTCTCCAGTAGTTCTGTTTCACCACACAGTCCATGTGCTGACCTCTCTTCATTGCCCTTTTCCAAGAAGTCCAGCAAAGAAAGGGGAAAAAAATTCCAAAAAGAAGTCAAGAGTGCCCAGGATGGACTTCCCTCCCCAGCTCAAAATAGCCCAACTGTGTGACACCAAGGCTTTTTACAGCAGGACTGTTTTAACAGATGCACAGCCAAAGGACAGGCAGACCTGAATCTCATGAACCCTTCCAATCCCACCAAGCTCCAGAAAACTGAGCACTGAGCTTTTGCCCAGTTTGGAGGGCAAGGGACCAACACTGTCTTTTGAAATTGGCCCCCAAAAAATTAATGAACCACACAGGGTTTTTACAGAGAAGTAGAAGCTTCCGCTCCTACGTTACATCTAGCCAAGACACTCTGGTACATGAGAAAAACAAGCAGGGATGTGCAGATTTAAGAGCGTTTCCAGTATTTACCTCCAGACTCTGCGACTAATTTGCTGCTCCATTTCTGGCAGGGACATCTGAGTAGCCAGGATGCAAGATGAGGTTGGAAAACACAGAGATTGGACGAGACATTAACACATGGAGTCTAAGAGAAACAGCCTCACCCAGGGTGATCTATGACACAGAGAGAGACTATCCAGCTGTGGTGAAATATCCCACTCGCCAGCTGCAAACATAATTTTGCTTTCTCTGAGAACAAAAACCCTCACCACAACCACCCGGTCTGAACTGATACAGGACATGACAGAATGGCTCAGGAACACAGATCCGTGTTGCCACTCCCAGTGACTCAAACAATTACAACTATAAAATAATTGGTTTAACTCTAAGAAAATTTACAAAGCCAGTGGTACTCTGTTCTCCTCCCAGATTCCCTGCTTTTCCGTGCAAGCAAGAATATTTTCCTATAGCCACAAGATTACAAGAACTGTTCTTGTAAAGAAAACACTTAGGGGAAAGATGGAAATGCTACAAACACATAACGCAGATACAAATCCTACAGGCAGCTCCAGCACAGACTTTTGGGGGGTTCTAGAAAGATCAAGATCTGCTCCCGGTCTTCACAGTACAATTGCTGTACAAGAGAACCTACCACTGGTGTGATAATTTTCATGCCATACTTCACAAAACTCAGCTGATTTCACCACATAGGTATCTACAAAGAAATTAGAGGTTCACTCTCAACCAGCTCAAGACCCAAAAATCACCCCCTCCTCCCTCCTCTTGACCTGCTCCTTATCATCAGCAGCCACCTGCACTGGAGTTGTCCTCAGCGTGTCAAGGGCAGTATTTAGAAGCGTTATAGGTACCTCTGCACTATGCAGAGCATCGCCTTTCCAGTAGACACGCTTTTCTGTAAGCCCATGTGGGTTAGTTCTCCACAGAAATAGCAGAGAAAAGAAGGCCACTCAGCACACCTGAAGANTCATAAGGGAGATGCTCCACTTCCTTCACCATCCTTTTGCTCTATGCTGGACTTACTCCAGCAGCTCCACATCCCTCTTGAACTGAGGGGCCCAGAACTGGACATAATACTCCAGATGTGGTCTCACCAGTGCAGAGTAGAGGAGGAGAAGAACCTCTTTCGATCTGCTAACCACCCCCCCAGTGGCCTCTGGTAGGTGAGGCTGGGGTTGAAAGCTGACCTTAAAATGATGCTCTATGTTGGGACACTTGTTATTTTAGATGGAAGATATCTCTGCTGTTGCAATACCTAGTGTTCCATGAACGATGGAAATCTTTGCTTCTTTCTTTGTTTCTAAGAGAAAAAGCAAAGGAGTTTTAATATAATTTTTAAGATATATCCCCAGACTATCAAAAACTGAAACATAGAGGCAATGAATTCAGGAGTTCTCAATGCCTTGCACTGAAACCACTGCTCCAGTCAAACCACCATTAGCATAGCATATTCTCTACACACCGTGCCCCCCATATATACTTCTACTGACAGCAGACCACTTCAAAATACACTGAAGTAGAAGAAAAGACCAAGCTGAAGGCAAAAGGCACAGCCTTGTAATTTCAAATCCACTGAAATAACTGGATCCACCACATAGTCTCTGCTCCCACACCCAAACAACTTTGCAAGTCGATGGGGTGGGGAGAGATCAACTTGGGAAGAAGAGGTTCTCATCCTCCTGATGCAAAAAGAAATAATGGCTTCAAAGAACATTAGAGACATGGGCCTGAATGAGCAGGAGCCAGCTTCAGACACAGGCTGGGTAACACCCCAAACAAACACACGCCAACACCATGAGCTAGGAGGCATGTTCTGCAGGAGTGTGCCAGGACACTCCAGTTTAACTAGGTATTTGGGAGGCTTCACCCATACTCCTCCCACAACACCACCTTGGGCTTTGGCAGAGCGTCCATCTGCTGCACTTGCCCTGTTTGGTTCTCAGGTCAATACTCTTCTGACAAATTACCAGGCTTCCCTTACATGGGGCCTGCTCTTCTGCACATGGGACATTAGTCATTACTTCATTTACCTACCCAGCTCCACCACAAGAATCTCTCTTAGCACTCCAGTGGTGAATAAGTTGCTAGGAGAGAAACCATCGCTGTTTGACAGGTGCTGAACTGAGGTACAGTGAGACCAAAGAACTTGGTCTCACCAGCAACCTGCTGTAGAGCTTCAGACCAGCAACTGGGTTTAAAACAGTCCCCTTGGAAAACTGAATACTCTGCACACAGGGACCAGCATCAAGCCACCACTGACTTCAGTAGCATATCCGTTCAGCGCCAAACACACCAATTAGAGGTCACGCCTTCAAAATCAGAGAGCAAGAGAATCTACTGTTATTTTTAATGCATAAATGGCAGCAATTAGGAGTGCAACGTGCAAATCAGAGTCCCCTGGACACAGACAACGCATCAGCCCTGCACTGTGAGGGAAGATTAAGACACATTCTTTGACACCACACTGTTCCATTTTTCAGACTCAGTAAATCATCAATATTCAGATTTTACTGCAGTCTATCCTACTTACAAGCAATTGTCCTGCCTTCCCAAAAGCTCATTTGATTTCCCAACTACTTCTAAAAAATAACTTTTACAATAAATTCTGCAAAATTGGTTCAGGCAGCAGTAGCAGTTTTAGTTTCAGTTGTTACCTGCTGCCAGCTGTAAGAGGGATGAAACAAAGCAGCACAGGGAGAGAACTCTGCTCTTAAAGAATGCTAAGTAGAGATCATTTGTGTTTCAGTGCATTCGCTTTAACAGATTGCTTTGCAATCACAGCTTGGTTTCCCCTCCACCATCCACGAGTAACAGGGCTGGCACAAATTCATAATGAACCGTGCTCTGTCATGCAAGACCCACTACACACTCAGCATGAGAAACGTTGATACACACGCACGCATCTACGCATCTGAGGAGACCTCTCTCTTCAGAAGGAGCACTACCTCCATATAGGAACTCTCTGGGGTACAGACTCCAGCCTGCTCTTGCCTGTGTGGCATGACAAGAGTCTTCAGAAATTGTAATATCTACAACAAGCTACTTTGATGTCCACATTTCTTCTTTCACCGGGGAAGGAACAGAAAGGAGCCTTATACATAACCTGCCCCCCTTTACTGGGGCAGTCACAAGGCTCCTCTTCAGTTCACAGTTTACATCAAATTTCCTACAGTTTCACAACACATTTTGGATTGTTTTCCTCCAGAAATAAATCACGAATTAACAGCAATACCACAGACAGCTGCAAAATGCTAGCCTGGGAAAATGCACCTGATGACCCCATTATGCTTTTACCATCGCATATACTTTGTTCCTCTCTCCACTAAAGCACAGCTATCTTTTCACAGCGCTCAAGTCTGCATTATACAGGGAAACAACATCTCCTGCAGTGGCCAGGTTAATGCTCATGGTGCTGCAACACTGGTTTGCTTTTCTGTGGCCCTGAAAGGCTGTGCCGTATCGCTATCTCGGCAGAGAAGGTGTTTGCTGCAAAAGGAATTAGAGCAGAGAAAGACTGATCCCACAGACAAGTGCAAGCCAGACTGGAAACGGGCGAACTCCCTCCCGCAGCAGGGATGCGCCACACTGCCCTGCTGAGTTACCCATCGCCTCCATCCCTGCCTTCAGGAGACAAAAAAGCTCTTCCACGTAGAGCAGACGTTGCCTCCATCAGGGAGATGGGTACCGGGAATACATGAGACTGCCGATACGCCCTTACTTGAGCTCAGCAGAGGGGAATTTCTCCTCCTGTCAAACACCTGCAACCCCTTCTGATGCCGAAGAGAAAACAAAAAACCGCCGTCGCTGTCACCTCATTGCATCACCCCCCGCCTCCCCAGGGCGTGAAAGCTCCAAACCGCTCTCGGCTTCGCAAGAACAGATGTGCCCCGGCAGCGCGGCGCGGCGGGGCCGGGCGAGGCTCGCCATGGGCGAGGAGCTATCGGCTATGGGCGAGGGTCTCCTCACGCCGAGCCACCCCTGGCAGCCCCTCCACTGCCTCTCTCCATCCGAACCCCGACACACCCAAAGCCACGGAAAATAAAGCCCCCCCGCCGCAGTCCCTGGAGGCGCAGAGCGCCCACTGCGAGGCGAGCCCGGCCCACAGCGAGCCCAGGTAGCAGGACAAGGGCCCCTTCTGCCTTCGCATCAGCGCGGGAGGCTCTGGCCGCGGCAGGGAACCCACCTACCTGCTTCTCGTCTGCGGGGCACCGGGCGGTGCGGGACGCCGAACCGGCAGCGGGGAGAGAAAAGAAGAGAGGGGTGAGGCGGGGGGCGGCGGGGGCTGCGGTGGGGCGGGGCGGCCGCAGAAGCCCACCGCCTCACCTGGGTTGCCCAGCCTATTCTTGTAGCGCAGGCCGGTGCTCACGGCGCTCGCGGTGCTCATGGTGCCGCCGGCACTGCCGCCCCCCAGAGCCGCCGCGGCCGCCGCGCCAGTGCGGGGGAGCGCGGGCGGCACCGACCCGCACCCAGAGCGAGCGAGGGAGGGGGAAGCGGCCCGGGGAACCAATCCCGGGAGAGAGACCCGCCCCCGGCCCCGCCCCGGGACAGCGGCAACCAGCGCCCGAGTGGGGTGGAGGGTCGGGCTGAATGAAGACCCTCGCTGTCTACGGCTGCATGAAATGAGGATGCAGAGAGGTTGGGGGCTGGTCTTTTCTCAGCAGTAACGAGCGATAGGACCAGAGGAACTGGCTTCACGTTGCACCAGAAGTTTAAGTTGGACATCAGGAAAAACTTCCTAATTGAACCGGTCATCAGGCCTTGGGCCAGGCTATCCAGGGAGGGCATTGTTTTGCCATCAGTCAATATGTTGCGGAGATATGGACATGGAGCCGTTGGAGCGAGTCCAGAGGAGGCCATGAGATGATCAGAGGGCTGGAGCACCTCTGCTGAGGACAGGCTGAGGGAGTTGGAGCTGTTCGCCTGGAGAAGAGAAGGGTCCAGGGGGTATCTTACAGCAGCCTTAGAGCAGGTGAAGAGGGCTACACAAGAAAGCTGGAGAGGAATTTTTTACAAGGGACTGTAATGATAGAACACGGGGAAATTACTAATCTAAAGCCCTCTTAGCTTGAAGATCTTGAGAAGAAATTCCTCACTACGAGGATGGTGAGGCACTAGAACGGGTTGCCCAAGGAAGCAGTTGATGCTCCATCCCTGGAAACATAAAAAAACAGGCTGGATGAAGCTCTGGACAGCCTGGTCTAGTGAGAGGTGTCCCTACCCGGGCAGGGAGATGGAACTAGATGACATCTGAGGTCCCTTCCAACCTAAACCATTCTATCACTAAGGACATGATTTAGCTTGGTGGGCATGGTTTAGTGGATTTAGCTTGGACCATTCAGTTAATGGTCCAACTCCACAATCTTGAAAGCTTTTTCTAACCTAAATGATTCCATGAGTAGCTGTATCACGCAAATTGCCAGAGCTCTCACCCACCACTGGCTCCCTGTGCAGAAACAGCCCCCCAAAACCATCCCCAAACCACTCTCCAAAGGCTTGAACACTCTGAAAAGCAGTGCTGCCTGCTCTTGGACAGAAACACAGCATAAAAGAGAAAGCAAACACAAATGGAATAAATAGGAAATGTGATTCCAGATTTAGCACCTCCGAAGACAGTGGGAAGTCCTGAATCATACTGCAAGTGTACTGTGCAAAGCAGGCGTGTGTGCTGTCCCCATTAGGCTGTCTTAAAGAGGCGATATTCAAAGTTATTTTAGGTAAAAGCTGTCAGTGTAACTTCTTAAGGAAAGGCAAGAGAACCCAAATTTTAAACACTGCAAAGGCAGCAGAGTAGCGCATGATTTAAGAACAGCTCATTGGAACCTCAACTCAACAGGAAAGGAGTTTTGGGGGAGGCAAGGCCTCAGGACATCCAGATGGTTTCCTTGACTTCCACAGCTGCGGGAAGTGGTTGTGTTTTCCACATTTCAAAGACAGGTAAATAATAACACTTTAAACCCTTTTGAATACGGGACCGGCTAAGCTTGGTGATGGCTGCACAAGTGCAAGGACACTCCCCCGCCTTGGAATAAAACTGATGCTGATGCCACAGAACCAACTCCAAACTCTCACAGTCACCACAGCATTTATCTCACAATTTCTTCCACCTTTTCATTGAAAACATCCCTCAAACTGAAACATAAGGCACTTCCAAGCCCAGAGGTTGGCAGTCCCAAGCACATAAATTTTAAAACGTCATGAGCTCATCCCAAGTTCCCTTTTAGCCATTGATTCAAGCACTAGAAGAAAATAAATCAGGTAACTGTCAGCATATTTGCTTGTTTTTAAAAGCGAAAGCATCACAGACCATTAGACATTCTACACCACAATTAAAGGCACCAACAAGGCAATCAGACTTTTTGCCACAGTGTTTTGAATCTAAGGAAGACAACGAACTTCAGTCAATTGCTCCTAGATCCTGCTAAACAGCCTTTAAGATAGTTACACATAGGCACTTTATCCCAACACCGGGAAGTGTCTGTCCAGAGATGGCCAAGGAGGAATTCAGGGGAAGGGGCTTGTCCTCCCTGGCCTTAGCACTGCTGACACCATTAGAAGTGGAAATGTAAGGTCAGAAATTATGCTCCAGCCAAGGTCCTCTATCCAGAGTTCTTCAGAGTAGCAAAGACTTGTCTTAACAACTATACATGCCCAAATTAACCTGTGAAACATTTTAACAAAGCCAGGTTCAAGTGTAAAGTGAGGATTAAAATCAGGCAACATCCAAAACATGGTAGAAGATAAAAAAAATATGCCTACACTGAAAGGAAAGCACTCAGCTATGGTCTGTCAGGAGCAATGTAAGCCTTTCTTGGACACTGTTCAAAGAGATCTCAGGTTTTTGAGCTCCAGCTGGAGTCCACAAGCCTGAAGAAGGCAGAGACTACCATATGAATCAATGATCAGTACCTGTTACTAACAAGCTCCTCATTGTCACTTCACACACCAGAGTTGTGACAGTGAGTTTGGGTGCCTGGCTTTGAAAAGAGGGTGGAAAAGCTCTGGTATTAATGACATTGAAGTCTAGATGGTTTTCGAAAACTTGCTCCCCACACTGTCCTAGTTTGCTTTCCTGAAAGATGTGGATTTCACGTTACCTTTGTTCAGAGCACTAATCCAGTATGTGACTAATGCATGCAACAGGAGTCTTGGTTTCTCAGGTGAGGTGTGGCTGTCCTGTCTTTTGCAAGCACCAGTGGACAGTGCAACATTTTAAGAAGGTTGCAAGGTACAATGCAAAATCCTGGAAGAAAAATAACAAAAGTACATGTTAGAGCACACAATTTCTGCAGAAAATATGTGGTGTTAAATCTCTCACCTTGGCCCTCTTGACAGACATGCTTAGAATTCAGATCTTCATGAAACCTGAAGAGACTTTGTATGAACACAATTCTACCACTCCATTTCTTCTATCAAGCTCATTATAGCAGCCACTGAGATAACAATGTGAAGCCCATTTTACGCAGTTCAACTTCCAAATGCAAGCCAGGGGTGCATCCACGTGATGCAAATAATTTGTTATTCCTGCTCTGATTAGACACTCGTTGCTAGACAGCAAAATTAGGGCTAATCACTACATGAAAGACACCTCAAGTACAGAAGACAAAGCGTCTCGGTCCCACATTTGCAAAAGAATTTAAGCATATGTGTATCTAATACAGGTGGCACTACAAATGCATGCAGAAGAAAGCCTTACACTTGCTAATGACATAAAGGAAAAATGGATTTATAAACTAAGTTCTGCAATCAGATTTTCCAATGCATTTACCTAAAAGATGTCAGTAGCTGCCTAATGAACTTGGGGGCGAGGAGGAAAGGAGTCAATGCAAAGCCTTGCCACCTAATTTCCAGCTAAAGTTGTTTTGAAATGAAATCAAAGCATTTTGTATAGAGATGAATTCTAGAAAATGCCTTCATTCCCCACGGTAAATGTCACAGTTCCTTTGAATATGCACCATGAACGACACCATTCCAGCCTTTTCACAGATTAGCTTTAAAAAAACCCCAAAAAGCAACAAAAAACACCCCAAAATACACAGTTTTCCACAATCACACAGTTTATTACAAAATTTCAATGAAAAGTAGTGTTATGGTATATAAAAGTTTCAGTACGTGCCACCACTCAGCTGACAGATAAAAGTGCCTGTGACAGAAATTCTTGCAACCAGCACTTGAGACATGAAGATGAATTTTCAGAGGCATCCACAGAAGCTGCTGGCATGTGTACTGTTTGTGGTATGCTAAGGCACAATGATTCAGGAAAGTCAGCTTCTTAGCATCACTGGTGAATCATCAGTGTTTTGTACATTTGGTCACACTTCACACAAATGTAAATCACCAGAGATGAAGCTTCAGAAGTAACCAAAGCACAGAGAATGTTATGGAAAACTGAGGCGACACACAATGGCTTAAAATGGCAAGTGAAAGGTGTGATACTGTGCAAACACACATACGCTTACTGTAAACAGGCCGCAAAGTCTTTTAGTATTAATCACAAGAGTGTTCAGAATAAGCTAGCAGATACACGATTAACTCCATAACCTACCACGACAACTAGTCCACAGCGTGCATTCCACCAGTTTCAGTATAAAAGGGTATAGGAAGGATAATAAATCCACGTTTATAAGTATGAAGACAGTGTTACCAAAAGAATAAAAGGAGATACAGTATAACTTGATTAACATAGAATATATAAAACAAGCGGTTGTACAACACGATCTTCAGACTTTATTAGTTTAATGCAGGTCTTGATCTGCAGCATCCAGCTTTTCCATTTGAATGGTACCATTCGGTGAAAAAGAGAACCCATCCACTTAGAGAACTGTACGCTGCTGCAAACAAAAGTGGAAAACAAAGAGCATTAGAAAGGACAAACTCTCAGTGTCGTCAGAGCTTCTGGGGCAGCGTGAGCTCCCTCTGAGCAAAGCAGCATAATCCAGGCAACATGGCATTTCAATCACATAGTTGCTGCGACCTGCAATAGAACTACATCAGCAAAGCCAGATGCAGTTTGACCCCAAATATTTATCACAAATATCTTAAGAGCACATAAATGAGAATCTAATTATACCTGTAGACTTTAGGCACCCACACCCCCCCTCAGTCTGCAAGAACACAAGAACTGTGTTACAGCTCATCTCAATGGCACCACATTCAGGAAACCAACCTCAGTCAGCTAGTTTAGTGAAGTGATGCTTCTGGTGAGGAAGATGAAAACCACTTGACCAAACAAGGCTGAAAGTAAGTGGCAAGTTTGATGTCATGCACAAACAACTCTCATGACACCGCTTAGGTAAAAACAGAAAGCAAACACATTTTCTCAAGCATTCATGCAGCAGTATTCACATGGCTGAAAGAAGAGACATGGTCTGTAATTTCAGAAATAACTACCAGTTTTGGATATCTCTGGAGCTGTCTGCCAACTCAAAAAGCTGCTACTAACAAAGGAAAATTCAGCCTTCCCTGAAAAATGGGCTTGAGTACCTGTGTCAGATTTGGAATGAGGGAGACACCTCAAAGTTTTGCATCCCAAAACCACTCATTCCCAACAGGAAAAAAATTGCTTAATTGAAACATTCATCTGGATGGAAAAAAAGATTTATCCTAGAAAACAGCTCACTTGTAAAGTACAGCGCAACACTCATCCACACTGCATACAGTTGAGCTAGAGAAGCTGACAACAGGGTCCTTCCTTTGCCCTTTGCCATCTTTACTGCAGGAATTCTGTGTAATACACACTCGCTTAATCTTTTGAGGAGGTCATCACTTCCCGTAACAACCAAAGCAAGTAAGGCACCCTCAATCACTTGGCAAAAATGGAACTAATTTGCATTAACCCATTTGCTGACAAAAATGTTTCGCAAACATTGTGTCATTCCTCATAAAGCTTTTAAATCTGCCAAGTAGAGAACGTTTAGGCTTTTGAGAGGTGCGGGGACCATTTTGCTCTCTTCTAGCAGTTCTGGAACTTGGTCTCAATGAGAATGTGCTTTTCACATATCCTGCAATGATTTAATGTTATTGCTAGGAGACAATTTTCATTACTGAAACTGCTCTTGACAAATTCCATGTAAGTTTACATAAAGAAAGGGCACACAAATAAAAATCCAAGCAAGACTCTAAGAAGCAGAAGACAGAAAATATTCAGGTACAGAAAGTGTATGGGTCTCCCACGCTTCACATTCAGATGTCATATCAATGACACCTTTTTTTCCTGTACAACGTTTTGAAGACTACAATTTTAACAAAGTGCTCCCCTTTTCCTGTTGTGAAAGTTGCACAACTTACTTTCAGTCAAAGACCACAGACAGAGATTCTGTGGAACAGCCAAGGTCACAATCCAAGCACAACATTGTCTTTTTCACCTTCTACTTACAATCCAGGAACATAAATGTTCCATCAGCTGAGAGCAGGGTGGACTAACAGGGAGATGCAAGATACTATTTTTAGATGAACAAACTCAAATCAAACTGTTATTGTTCTATACATCAAGGATGAAAAGCCGTTACATGAGTCTCCTCTGAAGTCTGCCCAGCTCTCTGCATGTTACATGGTGGGGGGCATTGACTAAAAGGTGGCTCTTGGAGCCCCTGCTAAGATCTGTCTATACAAGTTAAGTTCAAGGTCCTATGAAGCCACACAAGTTCAGCAGGTCAGCTGTACAGCAGCAGAGAAAAAAAATGACAATTTCTACCAGAAGTCTCCTCTAACGGAAACAAATATCAGACTAGCCCAACAATGCAGGGTTTGCGGAACAACTCCACAGTGAGAACAACTGAAAGGAGATGGAGAACGATGGCGCTCTTCTCATCTAGTTTCTAGCCAGAGAAACATCGACTGGCAGTGCCAGGCAGTTGTTCCAAATACTACAAATTTGCCCAAGCTTCACATTCTCCAGGCTCTCGGTTTCAGCTGCCAAAAACTACAACATTATCCTTACGTTCTCAAATGACATCTCTCATCAGATCAATTCAGCATTCAGCAGCATCATTTTAGAAGGCTGGTTGCTATGACAACACTTTGTGTTGTTCCGTTAAATTATGTCAATTCATCAGTAGAAAGAACCAGCTCTTTGGTGCATTTAGTGCTGATCTTACCAAGAATCAGAAGAGGGTTAGCGAGCCCAGGAGGCTTTAGAATACTGGTGGAAATCATGAGCTATAATGAAAGAATTTTCAACATCCTACAGATATTGTAAGTGCAAGATGCTTGGTTTTATTCTGAACACAATTGCCTAACCGTAACTACATCTCCAGCTGGCTATATTTGTTTTCCATTGCCTGGCTTCTGTTACTGGTTTGTCCCAATATGATCTTGAAGCTGAGTGGGAGACAGACAAACCAGATTTGTAAGAATAACAAGAGGAAAACAGATTGCAAAGAGATACATTTTCAGAAACGGAGAAGGAAAAGGAAGAAACACCCACCAATAACCATTTCATTTGGGAACATGATTCCAGCTTTTTGTAATAACTGCTCTTCCGAGACGGACAAGTTCAGAAACTAGTAAACATATTGCTGCAATTACTGCAGGCTTATTTAAAAAGCATTTCATATTGCAGTGCCCAATTAAAATCAAATCCACTTTTTGTGTTGGTAACTTATTTCACTCCTCCATCTCCATCCTCTCCAATGCTTTATTTAAACTGTCAAATATAAGAAGCAATAAGTTCCTTCACCCTACAGCAGTGTCTTACATTTCAGAAGCAAAAAATCTGGAAGAAAAAAAATATCAAGCTTTTCTTGAAGTCTTTACCATGCTTCATATGGACTTGTAGTTAATATATTGAAAGTTGGGGTACAAAAATTGTTCTTCCTTATTCCAAGAGTATTCTGGTGTCTGTCTGTACTCTCATTGCCTGCTACAATCACCCCAGCACACACTGCTCATACACAGAAGCTATGAAACGTTTAGAGGAAAGGACAGAAGTGTAAGTCAGTACACCCTTGTTGGAGCTGCTCTCAAAAGCTCTTAATCTTCATCATCATCTTGTAGAGTAAGTCTGTATTCAAAGGTTTTTGACAAAAAGTGCAGCTGACACACTGGTCACTACTGTTTCCAAAACCATCTTCCTTTTCTACCTCTAGCTCAGCCTCCATCAGCAGCACTTATTCATCCCCCACTTTTGGTTTCTGCTTCTCTGCAAGAAGAAATCTGTCCATCCTCTTTGGAAACTTTCTCTACACATAATCCTTGACTTTGTTATTCCCTTTATGTTTCTTCTACTGTAACCTTGAAAGTGAAGGAAACTGCTTGAAGTAAACTCTCCCTTTGCTCATTCCAGAAAGCCTTTCAAGATTGCCCCTATTCAAAAGGAATCAGACAAACCAGACCTTCCAGTCATCCCATCTGTGTTGCACTTCATGATAATACAGACTCATCAGTCTTTCTGGCAAGGATTTGAGTGTGGCACTTAATCTTTATGCAGCTCCAGACTCTTTCCAGAAACCCTTCTCCCAACCTCAAAGTACATTTGAAACCAGAGATGGGTATTTCACATATTTGGATATTACCACATTTCATCATTCTACTGTTTACAGCTCTTAATTACAAAACTACCTAAACTACACTTCTCTTTTCCCAAAATATCTGAAAGAAAATCTTTATATCTGTGTTTTATGAAGGGGGGACATTTTTAAGGGACTTCTGAACAATATGTGTGTATTTATACAAAATTGAGAGTGAAATGGTTAATTTTTACACAAATTATGTATAAAGTTACTTACCTTTCTCAGCACAAGGATAACTAAGGGTGGAAAAGAGCAATTAGGAGACCCTTGCTTTGAGTAGCTGAAACAGTCCTTTAAAGTTCTTATAAAACTAGAAACAGATGCTCAAATATATTTAAATTTGTTGGCAGTTTGTTTTTGTTAACCTACACCGTAAAGTCAGTTAACGTTCATCCCTAAGGCCAAGTTCTCTGAGAAGACTCACTTCAACATGCTGACAGGGTTACACAGCAACACCCTGGTTTAGCAGGACTGCAGTTGCAGTTCTGACTGTGCACATTTGCCAAGAAATTATGCTGAAAGTCAATGAGTATCTCAAGGCTTATGAAGAAGTTTAAAATTCTTTCCTGAAAGCAAGCTGTTAAACCCAATTATTTCCACAGCTGTGGAAACGTAGGCTAGCAGAATCCAAAGAAACAGCAGGACCTCCACATACGAAGATCTCATTCAAATTGTTCTCAAATTTGCTCATACTCAGTATTTCAGACCAACTAACTGTAAGATGTAGTTCAAACTAGCTTATAACAATCAAGTGGACATTTAGTTAAATCTACAAAGCTGAACACAGTCAGTGGTACCAAGAATGTTCCAGATTAGCAATGTAAAGCATCTACAAAACAACACTTCACTTGGATGCACACGAACATGCTCAAAACTCTGTTTACTTATGTATCCATGGCTGCAAATACACCGTGGGCCAAACCATGCTCCAGTTTGTTTTTATAAATACCATATCCAGTATTCCCAGAAGCTGTGAAACACGGGAAATTCTAGTGCCATTACTGGCCAGGCATTAGTGGGAATACTGCTTCCTGGTAGAAATCAGTATCTCATTTCACAGCAAATCCAGCATCTGAGAACCAAAGAAAGAACTCTCTGAATATATCTGTACTATTTGCCACCCCAAGCAATAGTCATAGACAAGCTTATCAGATTCAGGGTGGTGTTTTATTTCTTACCAAGCATCAGTTTAAAGGATGCCACATTAATAAATGTGATTTGTAAGTTGCAGAAAGAATTGAGCTCCTTTGCAAAAAACACTAACAGTGATTCAGACTAATAAGGTTTCTTCCATCAAACAGCCTTTTTTACAAGTGGTCAGTCTGACCATATGATAACAAAATCACCATGAAAATGTGGGACCTTCGGTTCAGACTAAAATATGCAGCAGGCTGCATACTTAATAGCTCCTGTCTAGGGAAGTGAGAGTTTTGTGTCAGATGCTGCTATCACAGACACTGCACGGTCAGCCACAAAGCTACCCTCAGTGATTAGGTTTCTGTCTCTGGGAAAACACATTTTAGTATGGAAGTTGGAAGACATGTTGTGAGGACCTATCCACAAGACTTGGAACTGTGACAGAAAGAAACCTGAGTTTGAGTCACTTTTTTTCCCCTTTAACTACTCCACTTTAAAGATCACAGCACACATACCAGTAAAACCATCAAGATCTGCTTAACTAGGAATCATCCCGTGAATAAGTTTTTTTCCTTGAGAGGACTTTTTTTTTTTTAAACATAAACAGGAAGATTGAAGGTTCAAATAAAAGCAACAAAAAAATCTCCTTATTTTAGGCTTGGAATGTTGGCAGCTGCCACAAGGTCATAAGGGATAATATAATCCATTTTATTCAAGCTTTACATTCCAGAAGACCAGCAATCACAACTAGAGTATTAAACTGAAGTATTAAGCAATAAGAGTCCTCGTATCCTTCCATTTTTTTTAATTCTTGCTTTAGGGAAAAAAATGTGCCTGAAGAGCTGGATTCTGAAGAAAGTAGGAATATCTGCTACAGGAATTTTTCTTCATTCACTCGCTCTGATTCCACCTAATACATCATACATGACACGAGGCAGCGCGTATATGTAATCAGAGGTAAATGTCTTGGTTCTTTGAAAAAACAGCTTTAAGTTCAGCAGCCTACACACCTCAAAACAAACTAACTTCTGGTTCTATATAGTAATTTCCTGAGCAGCTCTCAACATCAGAAACAAAGCTGGATGATGTAAAAGTAAGACAGAAGCACTTAAAGGTAACAGCTGCAAGATCGTTATTTCTAGTCTACCCAGAATACCTCTTAATTTTTTCTGTAAGTACAGGAAGACCAAAGTGCTAAACTAACAGTTATACTTGTGAAAATCTTGCATAAGAGGAGTAAATAATTCAGAAAAGCCATACCTGATGCAATCTTAATAATCTTAATCATCCCCAGGCTTCATCCTCATTTGGGCTTGCATCTGTGCAATCATCTCCTGCATGCGACGCAGCTGTAAGACAAAAAGGCCCCCAGGTTTAGAATAATTTCATGAGGAATCCAAAATCCAGGAAATTTTGAATCTCTTTCTTGCGGAAGAGAGTGCAGATCCAGTTTGTCTTTCTGTAAATTTGAAACACTAGATCAATTCACAGTGGAATACTTCATTGTTCCCATCTCAGAGTCTTTAACACATTATATCTCAATTTACAAGAGATGTGTAGGAATATTTATAATCAAAATTAAGCAATAAAATCTTTTGAAGCTTGCAGACCTGCGAATTAACGTTTAACCTACAATAAAGAATTATGCGTGTAGCGAGAGAGACTGCTTGAGCAGGCTGAAGTAGCTTTGCTCAGATACAAGCGCTCGTCACAATACCATCTATAAATACTCGTCTTGTGGCTAACCAGTACTGCTGCTAAAAATTTTAGAGTTAATAGTCAGAATCTACAAACTACTTTAAAAGCAAAATGGAAACATGTTTACAGAATTCAGAAAGACAGACCAAACATATTAAGCACCAATATTTATAAATCTAAACAATGAGCTTTCCTGTAAGTAGTTGTTTTCTTAAAAGGCATTTTCTGATGACATAAGCTAATTTCCATCTCACAACAGACTACTTTTACACAATACTTTTTTCTTTAAATAAATCTTTCTTAGAAAGTATAAGAAGCACTAATAGGCATTTTCAAATCATATATGCAAATACCTCTACATCTGGTTTACAAATGACAATCTATTTCCTTCCAAATGCAGGTGGGGAAGCTCCACATACACAAATGCAAGTGCCCTAATCTCACGAACTGGAAAAGAAATAGGCTGCAATTTCCATGCCTGTCGTATAAAATGCGAGTCCATCTCAAAGTAGAGAACATGTAATAAACTGAGGCTTGTATGGCAACTTTTCATTAGTCTAAGAATAATTGTATGGTTTTTAATATAGCCACCTCTTTCTGCTTTAGTAAGAAGTAGAGAATTGTTTGTTTTTACCTATACTTTCATTTTTTAAAGTTGAAACACACCGCTATGTTTAAACAAGTGAACTGTATTTTCATCCAGTCAACCACATTAGCCACTGTGATTAACAGTTATTCCAGCTACAAAAACATCTGTGATGACTGCTTGATTACAGATTTGTGGTGTTGAGCTGCCTGGATTTTTAATTAAAGAAGCTGAAAAACACCACAGAACAGGAAAATATTAACGCTAGGTGCCTTCAGCACTTTTTCTTGCCTGGCCTCAGATGCAGATTTGTGATAGAGTAAGAGCCTGCAGCACAGCCAGAGCTAACAGCTTGCCTAAAACTAGCCGGCTTAGACACTGATACTTATCCTCTTCCTGCAGCTCTACCAGGTTCAGTAGAGACTAATTCAGGTTCCTGTGACTGCAGCACAAACACTGACAAAAGGAGATGCACACAGGAACAGTGTGAGATGCGGCTATATCTTTAATGATGAATGTTGAAATTCATCAATAATTCATTGATCATAATTGAAATTCATCAATCAGTAATGATTATTATACAAACTTCTACATCTTTCTGCTAAACACAGAAAGCTTCTGATTGAAAAAATGGCATAATGCTACAAGAAGGAAGAGAAAGAAGGCAAAATCTCAAATGAGGGTTGCATTGATTCTGTGGTCCAAGAAAAGACAAGAGATTCAAAGGTCAATTTGTAAAACTGTAAGACACCTGGTCTACTGAACTGCCTCTGTTGAAAACTAGTCTCTAGCATCAGAATAAAACTAGGGGTTTGGAAGCTCGCCTACGTGAGCTTTCCCAAGAGTCCTCCAAACTGAGGCTTGAAACATTCCTAAATTAGAAACCATTCAGTAATCACAGGGGAAGATGCTGCTGCACATGGACTATGGTGACTGCTCAAGCACAGCATTCTGCTAATAGCCTCCATGATATTTTAAGACAAATACAGCACTGAGTCTCACATTTTCTTAACTCTAGTTGTTAAAAATATACCCACAGCACTGAAGAAATCAGACACTGCACATGACTGCAACATAAGGTAGGACAAAAGCACTAGGAGATCTACTCTGCTCTAATATTATAACGGTGAGATTTTCCTTTTCCCTTTCCATGTGATGCTTTGACATCTGCTGGTGTAGCACAAATCTTATCCATTATAATAGAATCGTTATTAGTTGGAAGGGAACTTAAAGATCATCTAGTTCCAACTCCAGGGACACCTCCCACGAGACCAGGTTGCCCAAAGCTCCATCTGACCTGGCCTCAAACACTTCCAGGGACTGACCATCCACCACCTCTGTGGACAACCTGTTCCCGTGCCTGATCACTCTTTACTGTGAAGAGCTTCTTCCTTACATCTGCTCTAAATCCATCCTCCTCCCATTAAAAGCCATCACCCTTTGTCCTATAACTAGAGGGCCTCATAAAAAGTCTCTCTCCAGCTTTCCTGTAGCCCCGTCTAGGTACTGGAAGGCTGTTATGAGGTCTCCCCAGAGCCTTCTCTAGGCTACAAAAACATCTGCTGTGGAACTGTTGCTTCTGAAAAGCTCTAAGCAAACTCTCAACTGTCAGTTTGTAACAGTAACCTTGGCTTGCAAGTAATGATAGATACCATGTACTGAAACCTGTCTGCATAACTACAGGGCTGAAGTTGGAGGGACTGACTGAACTTCGGGAGAATACACACAACATCTTGTCCTTGCACAGTAAGAATCTTGTCAGTTTGAATGTAAAATTAAAACTAAAAGCCAAAACCCTGTCTGTATCATATCCCAAGTGATAAGTGTCAATTTCTTCTACAATTCCTCTTCAAGTAGAGAATGGGACTTAAGAACCACTCCTACACATTACAAGGGAAAAACAACCCATGCATCCTCACCTTACTAGACCTACTGCACAGAGAGAAATCTTTCCTCTTAACAAATGTGAATGTAAGAGATCACACAAATGACTGAAACTGGTGTCAGATCAGCATCTGTGTTCCCATTGCTGTTAGGGACTGTGAGCATCAAGGGCATGCCATGACTTTGATCTTGCTCAGCAGGAAACCCCTCATTTGTAACAGCAGCATTAATATATTCTGCAGAGAACTTCATTCATCCGCCACAGTAGGAACACCACAACACGATAGCATAGGGTCAATGCACAGGATAAAAAGGATGCTAGGGATGTTCTGAAATCTGTTGAAACAAACAATTCCTGTCAATTCCCAAATAACAACAACAAAGTCAATTAACCTTGGTAGAAATCCTACTTAGTTTACTTATCATGTCAGGACTAAAATTTATTTCAAACCACCCCATAACCACTGGGTGGTGGCTGTGTGTAACTTTTGTACCAATATAGGAAAGAAACAAATACTAAAAATGAGAGTTAAGGTTACAGAGTTAAAAGTGAACCACACAGCTTCTTCATAGCTTCCACACCATTTGTGGAAGCTCCAGACGTACAGCTATGCTTTATCAGAAGATCTCATCTGTTTTGTGTTTTGTCCAGGATACCAAAAAAACCTACTCCTGTCTCAACAAAGTGAGTAGCTTTTCACTGACAACCCTACAGATAATACAGGAAAAAAACAAAGGTAAAAAACTTCCCACACCAAGTATAATTATTTCTGCCCATGCTTTTACATAACAAAGTTCATAAGGGAAGAGGCTGCAAGAACAGGGCAAAAGAGAAAATTGCAGACAGTGGATTTTCTAGTACACCAGGATGTTCCCATAACAGTTGCTCTGGGTTAAAAATACTTGCAATACCAAAGAGTACAACTAATCTTGTTAGCTGAAGAAAAATACTCTTGTCAAAGTCACTGTATATGAAAAGGACTACATCAAGATAAATGTCTTTCATAGGACACATCGATGTTACAAGTAGCAGAAGTTGATATGGTCATGGCCATCACACTGCCAGGGCAGTGAGCATTGCTCCTTCACAGAAGAACTCAAAATGACAAAAATACTCAACAATGTCTAGGCAAAAAAAAAAGAAAAAAAAGAAAAAAAAAATTGTCCTTCATTTCAGCTCCCGAGGGATTCTGATTGCTAATTGCTTACTAAGGCTTTTTTTCCTCATTATGTACTCCCAGGACTGAGACTACATCACTTCACAGAGGCAGGCTGAAGCACTCTGCACAAACCATGCCTCCTTCCCTACACTAGGCAATGGCATCTCACAACACAAATCAACTATCAGAGCCAGTTTTACTTCCCTCAGACCTGTAGGCCTTCAGCAGCAGTTTCTCCACAGAAAAATTTTCCTCTTATCTTTCAAGAGAACACTCACACAAATACCTGCGATGCCAGGCCATTACCTGCACACAGAAGTGCACACGTGTGCTTGCCACATCCCCATCAGCCTGCTGGGCTGCTGCCCCATCCACCTGGCAGTTCACTGACCCCCAGACTAAACAAGCATTCTTCAGTTCATCTGGTAAAGGGTTAAAACATATTCAGAAATTTGAAGGACTCAGAGAAAACTGTTTAAATGTTGAGATTAACTCTATTCAGCTACTGCTGACCAACTCCATTGAAGACAGTGGAGTAAAGGGATTTGCTCAAAGCATCAGGGCAGTTCACTGGAAAACATGAATTTATTCCATGCTGTCCCAAGTAATCATGGCTTAACATTTTTCTGCCCCCTTCCCCCCTCCCCAGTACTTCAAAAAGTTTTTATTACAACTTATATTCAGTGTAAGGAAGACTATGGCACAACACTCCAAAATTTCAGTCTGAGCCCACAACATCAAAATCATCTGAACTGCCTTTATTCTTGTGTTCACTCACCAGCTCAGAAAAACAGGTCAACACTTGTAAATGAGCAAAAAATCACAAGCAGACTGAAGCAATAAATCTAAAATGCCAGACTAGCAATTCCAAATTGTTGAACTGGGGACCACATCCTTTGGCATAATAAAAGATCATTTAGAAAAGTGATGCCTTGATAAAGATGATCCTGGCACCAGCCCAGGCATTCATTCCTTCCAAGGTTACATAAACCTCAGAAAACTGTAAATAGAATTCAAGCACCGTTACTGATGGGAATGCAAAACAGGAGGGGAAATGGATATTTGTTTTCTCTGCAAGGGCCATGGAATGCGGGCCCATTTCCTCCGTGCTTCTTTCCTCCCCAGACTTTTCCCAGTCTGAACCTTAGGGATGATACGGAGATGAAGGGATTTCATAGTGGATTATCTACAGAAGATGCAGAAAATCTTCTTGATCTCTTTGGGACAATAGAATGCTGAAGTTAAAAACCTATTTGTTTTTTCAAGTTCTAACCTAATCCTCTGCAACTTCAGCAGCAGTTATTCAGGGATGACTACTCCCAGAGAAAATTTTCAGAGACTGTCCTTCAAGAAATTCACAACTTCAACCCTTCGGCCATATTCTAATTAATATTTTATATCTATACATATACAGCAATATACATCCATGAGTTGTAAGAAGAGACCAGTACATAACAACATGCCTGCTGTATCAACTGTTTCCAGGAGAAATAGTTTATAGGGTAATTTTTTCAACGTAAGCCTTAAGACAAACAGCTCTACAAGGACATCACAGAATCACAAAACATTAGGGATTGGAAGGGACCACAAAGATCATCTAGCCCAATCCCCTTACAACAGCAGGATCACCTAGATCAAGTCACACAGGAACACAACCAGGCAGCTCTTAAACATCTCCAGAGAAGGAGACTCCACAACCTCCCTGGGCAGCCTGTTCCAGTGCTCCATCACCCTCACTATTTATATTTATGTGGAATCTCCTACGTTCCAGCTTACACCCATCCAAGTTTCTACTGAACTACTAAACATGTATAACTAATGTAGTTCAAACAAGAGAAACAGTTACAACTTTGACTCTCGAAGCCTACTGCCTGAATCTGGGAAGCAGTAAGGAAGACAACCCACAAAACATTTCCCAACAATGCTCTTGACATTTTCAAAGCATTTAGTATTCCTGGCTATCTTCTGCTGCTGTTTTCACACACACATCAGCAAAGGTAGTTCATTTGTGTACAGAACACTTGCAAAAGTTCCACTCTCATAAGTTCTGGGTCAAGTGTGCTTCTGTTGCTTAAATTAAGTTATACAGTGATAAAAATGCAGCTCTTTTAATCTCCAGTAACTCATATTATTAGCTACTGGTTATGGTGATAATCTGCTGCTTCTGCACTTCCTTTTAGGAAAATTTTCTGCTATTTATGCCAATGTGCCTGGGTTAGCCAACAGCTCACCAGGGTTAGCTATTTTTAAGTATGGATGCTGTAAAGAAAAAAGGAAATGCACAGACCAGAATAAGTCCATTCCAAAAATTTCCATGTACGGGCGTTTGAATCTCAGAAACACCAAGCTGCTTGTCATTTTTTTTACTTCTCACTGCAAATCACTGTATGTATGCATTGACCTTTTAAATCATGCCTTCCTCCATTTATGGAGCTGGATCCAAGCTGAGATGGATAAAGATAGACAAACAGAAAAAACACCATCTTCCAATTGGCAGCAAGTCTGAAGTTTTCACAGTGTAAGCAGTCAAAAGCAAGGGCAGAATTTAAATACTAAACATTTCTGAATATTTAGAACTTTAGCATAAAAACATTTATGTACTAACTTACTCTGGGTTCAACAGAGTAAGAAATCAGAAACAGAAAACATTAAATCAGTGAGTTGACTGTTACAACAAAAATACTACAAGTTTTGCTGCAAGTCAAGATGATGATTCAAAAACATGCACATTAATTATACCATAAGATCTTTAAGACTCAACAACTTTTTTCTACTCCATAGCTACAAGATGTAAGAAGAAATTATGGGTAATGTGCTCGTAGTAAGCCATGCGCATATGAAATGGCATTAGACTACCAGTCAACGCCATCTCACAACTTGTACGTTCAGATAAGGTCTGTCGTTTTTCACAGTTCCCATCTTACACTCTGTAGGCACTAGATGATGCACAGTACTGAAACTGGAACACAGCATGCTGTTCTTTAATTAACAGTTTTGGAAGCTCATTCTTACCTCAGCTTCTTTCTGCTGGAGGATTCTATCCTTGTCTACAACTTCTTCTTCAACAGGTCTATTGAACAAAAGAACACAGGCAGGCCATAAAATACAGAAGTAAACATCTTTATGAACAGATTCACAGCTCATCTCTCAGTTAGTGTAACAACAAAGAGAGCCTACATGCTTCTGCACAGGGTAAGGAGAATGTTCTTAAATGCATTATTCCCCCTTTGTAAAATAACATCTTTACCTCATAGACTCCTGTCATGTACCCTCTGTTCTAAAGATTCTTCACTGCTATGGGGATTTTTTGGCATTTACTCTAATCTAGTGATTCCCCCTGCTATCCTACAAAAATCAACCATTAAAAAGCTGTGTGGGCTATTTTTGTCCTTTAGATCTAAATGCTTGGTTGAATCCTTAAAGAACAAGTATAGAGGGCAGAAGAATAAGCTGCTATCAAAAAAAGATGCAGCACAGGTAGATTTGCATATTTTGCATTAAGTTACCAATCTTACTAAAAACCCCAAACTGCCATAAAAAACCCCTGTGAATATTATCAACACAAGACCGCTTGGTCTAAACTTCTCTCTCTACCTCTGTATGAAGAAGCAAGAGAACAGCTGCCATGGCAGACCTGCAATAACTGGCAGAAGCAACATCCTACCTAACTGGATAGACTGGGGTCTATTTAAATGTGCCCACAGAATTTATATTTTCTAGGAAGACACCATTAAGTAAAAACCTACCTGACTTGTAGCCCACTACTTCTTAATGCACATTTTAATTACAAATATAGAGAAAAGGAAACAGATATAAAACAAAGAACAGCTCTTAGGAAGCATGGCAGTTCTCTAGGTGTCACTCCTCTCCATGAACAGCATTTCATACAAATTCAGTAACTCCATGGATTGAAACCTCATGAGAAATACTTAGTTACAGGTGGGATTAGATAGGAGGAAGAGCAAGTCCAGTGTCACAAGGGAACAAGACTCACAAGCAGCAGAAGCCAAGACACAGACATACTTACTTGCCCGTTCGTTTTAGCCTCTCCGAACGGAAGTTCTCATAGTGCAAGTCTTGAGTCACCTCCTGCAGGTCCTGCATGTGTGTTCTAGAAGATGCAAAGGGCTACTGAACACTTTATCCTTTTTGTCCACAGAAAGAAAAACATACTTTCATCTTCTATTTTTGTTCTATACAATGGATGTGTGTACTGGAAAAATAATCCTTACAGATCTAGCCTGCTGTAAAGCTTGCCAGAACACTGCTCTCATGTTTATATGTCTTGATTTCATACTTAAGTGTCCTCCCACCAATATTCTCCAAAGTCCCAAAGTATGCTGTCCTCTTCTTTTCACTGATTACCTGGTTTTTGCCAGTCTTTGCAGCATTAAGAGCCTTGGAAAGACAGTTACTCAAACTGGTGCTTTAATTACGGAAATATTTTTTGACCCCTAAGTGCTATTAAGTAAAATTTGTAACTAAGAACTAGATGGAGCAACTTGGCTCCCTTAGGGAAAAAAGTTGGAAGTCACAAAAATAAAGCCTGTTAGCAATGACCAGCAGAGGGCAATCACTGCCCGGTGGAGGCTGAATCAGAACCACCCAACAGCACTCAATTTCCAACAATAAATGACGTCATTTAAAAGAAAAAAAATCACTTAAAAACAATCTGCACAGGCAGACTACCCATATTGGCTAAAATCATAAAGGAGTGGCGTATCTCATGTAACATAGGATTTCCTATACTGCTAGGAAAACAGCTTTGTCTTTTGAACACTTTTCAGTTCAATCACTGAGTAATATTTTAAAAACCTCTCTGCCCCAGTTACTGCACTATGAGAAAAGTTCAATTGACTTGTGGAGCCATAAAATTCTCTCACACAAGGCATAAACACCATCACATACATCTGGCAATGTAAAGACACAAAATATTTTCTGTAGTCAGAGATGAGGATTACACAGCAGCAAAAAAAAGCTGCAGAGGGCAAAGATGACATTGTACACTGCCATCAGAGATAGTTTTGAATTGAAGAGTTCACGTTCCTGTAACTCTCTAGTCACTGTAGCAGTTATGTCACCACAGGAGATGGGATAATTTTACCATTACTCACACCAGCATTGTGCGTAGTTTAAGGAAATCGTTGTGCTCTGGATTTTCAACTTCAACAACTCCCCAGGGATACAGACGGCCTCTGATTTTTTTCCCTTTGACCTCAATAAGTTGATTGGATCCAATAACAGCAAAGGGAATGCTTGCCTAGTGAGACAGAGCAAAGCAAGTTACTGGTTTTGAGTGGTTAATTCTTTTGTTGGTTTGCCTTTTTAAAGAAAGCACAAAGACTTCTAAATAACAGTCAGGAGAGGGAAGAAAGAAAGAAACCCTGGCAAAAGCAGTCACCCAAAATCCTTCCACCTCAGCAAACCAACAAATCCTATTTTCTAGGCAATGCAACCTCCTAATTAACACCTGCAGTTTTGTTTGGATCAGTTTGTCGTAACAGAGTCGCAAAAGGAAATGACGCTCTGCTTTAGGAACACTTGACTGTTGAATTAACAGTTTGGGCATAACATGTCATCTGACATAACATCACGCATGAAAATCAGCCAACAGAAACACACTTCACACACAGATTAAAAAATCTAGACAGGGAATTTCAAATACACTCTTTAAGCGCCTTTGCAAGTACTACGGCACAAAGAGGAAATTACTTCAGTAAAACCTTTATCATCTGCTCTTACAGGAGGAAAGTTATTAATTATATAGAAAACATGTTCTCTCTGCCTGCGTGTTAAAAGGTTTGAGTAAGAAAACAGACTGCAAATCACAATTCTTGGTGAAGAGTTGCTTAGGTTTAAAAAGAGAAAAAAAATCATGACACATTACATATGGAATTCAGATGAAGCGGAGACTGTAATGAAAAGGATTATAATGCAGAGTCAATACCCAAAGAAACTTTGGATTTTCAACACTTTAGAAAGGAGTAAAGTACCTTCAAGTGTACTGTAGGTCTGAGGAACTACTGCAGCAATATATAAAATAGACGTGACACTTGCCTTTAAAACTCTGGTTTGTTCTTTAAATTCCTCATCTTCATCAGAATCTGCATCAGGGAGCTGATAAATCCTAATGCCATGTTCGGAAATCTCATCCAGAACCTTAAGTTTAAGGAAAAGGAAGAATAAGAAAGTCTTAAACCACTGAAATGACAGTAAGTTAACAAATACTTGGAATTGATATGTTAGTCTGCCACGAATAGAAACTACAGAATGCGGCTTTTGCATCGGCAGAAATCACCACTGCTTATGCTTTGAGGGTACGCTCTACTACACCTGTTTATATCCTACAGGACTATCTCGCATGGCATTAATTTAATTCTACCTGTGAGGATAAACAACAACAAATGGGATTTGTCCTTTTTCTTCAGAGACTTGAACCTCAAGTCCACACCTGGACTGGAGGTAGAACATATAGAACCTACATGTTTTGAGACGTAACACAGGAAAAGCAATCACACCCTTAAAATGAAGGAAGGAGGCCTGCACTGGGCCTGGCAAGGATTTAAAGACTTTACTATCGCAAAAAAGGGTCTTAAAACATTGCTGAGATTTGCCAATTACAGAAATTGCCTTTTAAAGATCTTAATAACAGACATTTTAAAAGACAACAAGTTTGCTGAGATTACCCCTGGATTAAACTGTTTGTAACCCATGAAACAACCTGCAAAACCAGAAATGGCTAACCGCAGCTGCCCAACCATCCATCCTCTCAAAGAGAAGCACATACACTGACTGAATGCGTCTTGTGGCTTGCTCATGGTTATCTCTTTGTCTACGACCTGAACCAGCACATTTTTGTGCAGCGGTACTGAAACAAGATTTAAAATAAACACATCAAGACACAATGGAGACCCTCAGACAGCGTTCTGAAGCTATACTTAGGGAATACACACCAGAGCTAGACTGTTTTGTTCCACTATTTGTCAAATGCTGTTTGCTGTGAATGTCAGGTGTGTAATTACTATCTGCAATACGATGTACTCCTGCACAGCCCTTTTTGAAGGATGACAAATAGCACCTCAGTGTTCAAAGTGCCACACAACGTGGGCTTAAGGGGTTTTAAAAGCCACTTTCAGAAAACATAATAAGTAAATAGTTTTTAAAACAAAGAAAACCCCAGAAGATTTACATGGAGCATAATACAGAAACATATAAAAACCAATGTGAAGTTAACATGAAAAAAATGAGTATAAGCAAGGAGTTTGGAGAAACCATGCAGCCTATGTCAAAGCATAGCTCTTTGTATTTGATACATACAAGAATTCAAGAGACAATGTCTTTTGAATAAGAAAGACAAAAGCTTATTATCCATTTAAACTGGAGAAGTGTATTTAAAATGCAGTCAGAGAAAAAACATCCATAAACAGTTTTCTCTATTGTCACTCATGTCTGAGATTAACAGTCTATTTTTTTTATCTCTGTTCCTGTGTACATTCTTTTCCTAATGAAATCACTGCAGGGGTAAGCAGCTAGCATAATTCCTGCCCTTGGCAGTTTTGAAAGGTGGTACAAGACAATCCTCTTTCCAAAACTGAGGAGAATGCTTCTGCGGACACGCTATTAAAAACATTTATGTCAGAAATCCCATCAAGTGCACTGACAAGACCTTGGTTCACTAAAGAAAGTGAGATGATATGAAAGTAAGGTGGTATGAGGAGACAGTGAAGGGTGCTGAGAACCCATGATAACTCTCTTCAGCAGATCTTGGATGCCTTGGCAGAAAAAGGTTCATAGTGCAAACATCCAAGATCAGCCTTCACTGACAAACTGCAATGTAACCTCACAAACAGCAGCTGAGCCAAGCAGCAGCACTAGAGGCCTAATAGTCTAGGCAAAATCAGGGGCAGGGGGTGGGTGGGAGGTATGAGTTAATCATGAGAACATTCTGAAAAGCTTATGTATGTACCTGTCTGTGTCATTATTACATATATAGCACTTTAACGGGTGTTACAAATAAAACCAGACTTCAAACAGGCAAGAGGTCTTAACGAGCCACCTCAGAGTATTGCTAGGTTCCTTGATCCTCTGTCATACCAGCAACTCCTAAGAACAGGTATAAATAAAACTTGTCCAACTAGCACTTCATTATTTAACAGCTGTTTAAAATAAACCAGTCCTTCAGATGATAAGAACAGGAACGATCATGTATGAACCACAGCTATTCCCATGACAGTGTTCTCCCGCCAGGTATATAAACATCCCCCGCACTCAAACACTGAATGAATTATGAGCCTCCACCTACACAGAGAGCAACTATTTGTAAAAGAAATTTGGGAGTAAGTGTTGCCAATAAGCAATTAAGAATTACATTCACACAATTACATTTAAATCAGTGCAGGTCGTTACTGTTTTGCAAAATGGAAGATAACCACATTATCACCAAATGATAACAGAAGATGCACAGCTGGGATAGGTGGGGCAGTGCTGCAGTGCAATGTTTTTAAGTAGTTGCATAAAACAAGAAAGCAAATTTAACCTGGCTGAGATGTTCAAGATAAAACGCAAGTGAAACAATAACGGGAAAGCCAGCAACACAGGGTGCTAGAATAATATATTACAGCTGTTAAACCTAGTGCTTTCCTGAAAGGAAAAAGAATTGCAATAAAAACAAACAGTATTTTATGGCTCTAACAATGAAATAGCATTTTGCTTCTTGAAATCTGAATTTTATTGGCCTCTGAGGGTTCTGTGTTCTTAAAGATTAGCCTTCCCATGGGAAATTAAAAAAAAGTCAAAATATTAGTTCCCCTCTCATGAAGTCATTCTTTTGAGAAGGTTTCCTTAGCAGCTTTGCAAGGCACAGCTTGTGAAACTGCCTTGCATTTCTTCCCACTTAAGAGTTTTAAAAACTAACTTTGAATTCCAGAAAGACCAAACAGGAATTAACTCCAAGCTGGGTTTCCTTAGCAAGCACCACAAACTGATCTTGCTGCTTAGTCCAAAGCGGCAAAACAAAGACATTTTACTTTAGATTGACAGCCAAATGGCAGTAACATCTAAAAAAAGTAAGACTTCAAGCTGCGTCAGCAAAGTGGGATTTTGATTCTTACTCTTGATTAGAGATTCTGTTAGCCAAGATGCTTTGAGTTAGAACAATATACAGTAACTGGACTTTCAAAGCTTTGGAACCACATTATACACTTGACATAGTACAAACTCAGTTTGTAGAGTGACCTTTGCCAGCAGTACAAAAATAATGAAGACTTGTTTACCTGTTTCCTAACCACTCCCTCAGACAGCAGCGTAAGTGCAGTTCATCCTGTTATACTCAGCCAACACATATCACAGACATCGCATTTACGTAAGTCAAGACTGTTCTAAAGACTAGATAGTTAAAAGCGACTTCACCTACACTAGATAGAACTACACACGGATTAGTGTTGAAAATGGTTGAGAGAGGTTGCCTATAAATTAATCTGTTCATCACAGGATGTGTAAAGTGGGCTTCATCTACATCTTTCCCAGCAAACATGCATCAGAAACTTTCAATCTAACATCACTCACAGAACTGTACTGAAAATAAAGCAATTCCAAATGCACACTGAGAAAACCAGGCGCTTGCACTACTGCCACCTTAGAGTCAAAATGGGTGTAAACAGCACCCAGAAGCCAAGTCAAACAGCATTTGCATTATGCTATGGTTGACCCTAAAGAAAGTCACCAAGCAGCACACAGATGAGACAATCTCAAAAAAAAGATTTACTTTTGTACTATTGACCACAAAATCTTTCTCCAATCCATTGCTAAATATGAATAGATAACGCAGTAGAAAAACATATGCAAGATGACATTTTTCCATAACACCAGAGCTACAAGTATCCTTGTATATTAGTCTGTCCTGCCTCTATATTTGTATTTTAGTCTGTATCATATATCTATATAATATACATATATATAAACATGTTGCACAGCATAGTCCACAAACCAAGTCTCTTTTTGGATGAAACAAAACCTAAAGTCACACTGTTAGACCATATTTAATGCACTCCCCCCACTAATAAGCATTCAGACCGCTGGCCTAAATGACAGCTAGTCTGAAACACCTACACTACACGCATTGCAGGATGATTTGATCCCTCATTACAAAATTACAAACTGCTTCGCTCAAAACCTGCTCTATTGCAGTGTGCATCTTGCCAAGATGAAGCCAAGAACGGACAGATCCTCAGCAAGTGTAAGTGGAAATGCACAACAGAGTTCAGTGCAGATTTCACACTTTCTGAAGATTAGGGCCCTGGCCACTATCATTCACCCCTCTTCAGTTAGAATTTACTTTCTATTTGGCTTTGTCATTGTATGGATTGCATCAATCTTGTGATCAAGCGTTAGACCTACTCTTCTCTTCAGCCTTTCTCTCTCCTTCAACGTCAGTGTGTCAGCCTTGGCAATCACAGGGACAATGTTCACTTTTCCATGAAGAGCCTTCATGAATTCTACATCTAATGGCTTCAGTCTGCCAAGAAGTAGAAACAAAAAAAAGGTGGGTTGGTTGGTTGTTGTTAATAGATCAAATACATTAAAATTTATTTATATCATATCCAAATAAATAATATTTCCAGAATAAATTATCTCAGAATTTACTTATCATCTTGGTTGTGTAAAGGTTTAATTGCAATTACAATTATTACTACTTATCACTATTAATGGAACATTACAAGCCCTTACGTTGCCAGATAATAATGTTAACACTGACTGGTTCAAAACAATATTAAATGCCAAAAAGTGCACAAAACAGAGAAGGGCATTAATCCTCAAAGACAATTTTAATTGCATTGACTAATTGATAGTGTAGGAAGTAACTCAACATTAAAGTTTCCAGATCAAGTGATGAACAGAACAAGATATGATGCCTAAAATATCAAGGCTCCAGAGCTTTTCCTTACCCGTGTCCAAAGGGAGAGATGAAGTAAAAACAGCAATGGACTCTGTTATCTATAATATGGCGCCGGTTCAGGCCGCTCTCATCATGGAGGTATCTTTCAAACTGGTTGTCAATGTACTGGATAATTGTTTTGAAGCTGTGGTATGGTAAGAGGAAGAAAAGAAATATTTTACATTGGCTTGAAAGTAATTTAAAGATAATTATACAAATACAAAGCTAATAACAGAAGGAGAAGAATCACACTCATGTTAAGAACATTTCTGCTACAAAAATTCAACTTCCTACCATTGTATCTACTACTGAGAAGTATCCTGATAACACAAAAAACCCAGTTTTCATAGCAACTACCAAGTGCCTACTTATGCTTAGAGCTACTTTCAAGCGTTACATTGTCCACTGGAAAAGAAGAGTTCAGCACAGACGGGCACAGAAAATTGAGTGGTTTTCTCCTTTTTTTCTGGAAGTAGGGGATGAGAATTTGTTTTTAAACCATCTGACAAATTACATATCCTGGATATCCTCTTGATTTACAACCCTGACCCTAGAGCTAGGTTTCTATAGTTACCTCTGAAATTTAGTTCTAGTCTGTTTGAATTAAGTACAAATTCATTTGCAAGTCATGCACTAAAGCATCACATGATTTATTAAGCTATTTTTGCTACCTTACAGAATCCTTTTCTGTTGGCAAAGAAAAATAATTCCTACTTAGTTCAAGGCAATTTAAAAAATGCCCTACAAAGAAGTAAAGGAACACACAGATTAGTCAGATACAAAGACCAGTGACTAGAGAGAGAAAACATGATGCATTAACAGGAAGATCACTTTAAGATACTCCAGAACCTGCAGACACCTGCAAACAACATTAATACAAAAGCATACTTTATATTAAGTACTGCAGGGGAAGGGAAATGAACACACTGATGAAGATAAGATTAGGCAGATGGTTGTGTGTCATGAACAGATCTTAAAGTACTTGGAGAAAATCTAAGCAGAAAACATCACTGGAAAAATAGCATTTCTGGTGATAAAATGTTCAAATTTGACCAGGGTAACTTAAGGAAAAACCAGACAAAGCAGCACACACACAGAGAAAAGGATCAGTAGTCTGAAAGATGAAGGCATAGAATGATAGCAATTACTGATGACAGGCAGCGAAGATCAGCCCTGGACCATGGGGCTGTAATGAAGGTAATGAAAGAAAGAATGATAAGAGAGATCCTACAGAGGACATGATTCTCCAAAGCTGAGTAACCTATTTGGTCTAGGAGGAATAAATCTATAGTAGAATATGCAAAGATATAAACACGTATACGTAAATTTGCCCTGTTCTAAATCACACTGCAGAAGGCAACACAGCAAAACAAGGGATTTGTTGCCCTGCTCAAGTCTTTAAGAATTAGCATTTTAATACCTAAAGGTTCAGTGAAAAAGGACAACATGGTTAATGTTCCTGTTGATACTCCCCCTCTTAGCTGGTGAAAGGTAACAAGACTGAAGACACACACATATTAAGGCAGAAACAAGCACAAACAATGGGAAAGTAACTATCACACATTTCTCTGGCAAGGCAATTAGTTTACATGCAGTGTTCAAGCTCTAACAGCTAAAATTTTCCCTATAAATACGGTGTTAGTGTCTTCTGAGTTCCGGGAAACACCTGGTTTATACCCATGCACTACCATTCCTTACGAGATTGCTGTTACAATACAGGATGGGCTAACGACACAACCACTGCATTTAGGGCCACTGGGGAAAATGAACACTATCACAAGCTGCCAAAACCACAAAACATAACCTTACATAAGCCAGTAAAAAAAGGCAGCAGCAGCCAGAACCAGTTATCAAAGAATAACCTATGACATCACAAACAAGGTTCAATGAGGCATATGATCAGCAGCATCTAACAAGAATGGCAGACTGGTTTTGTCCACCATCCTTTTGATGCAGGAATTGAAGCAAATCTTTTTCTCTCCCCTTCTCAATCCTGTCTCATCTGTCTCTAGAAAGATATTGCTTTTAGGACATGCTTCTCTCACAATCCCAATACACATGGAAGAGCTGTTCTGTGCTTCAAACCTCCCACCACAAAGTATTTTGCTATTCTTCAAACACATGCCTAAGCTGATGCCCAGAGCACTCTAAGATGTAGCTTCAATCTACAATACTGAAGTCCACCTGGCACTAAAAAACTATCACTACAGTTAACTGGGAGTAGCATCCATCTTTTATTACAGATTGTTTTAAGTACAACAGCCTTTGGAAAACAAGATAAACTACTTTAGAGAATGTGTTGTACTGAATCTAAAATAGCTCATTTTCCAGCCCAAGATGGTTCTTTCAACCCAGGAGACTCACCAAACTCCCAACAACAGCCTTGAGCTCTGTGGTGACAGGTTGGACTTGATGATCTATGAGGTCTCTTCCAACCTTGATAATACTGTGATACTGTGATACTGTGATCCTTACTAGCACTTCTACAATAGCAAATACATAAAACTGACCCCAGCTCCCTTTCTTGAAAGCAAAACTCTAAAATTAAGCCTTTTCATCAAAGCAAAGATAGAAGTCAAAAGCCATTAGGAAACCTACTCAGGAGAAATATACCTACTTAGAGAAAGATACAGCAATTGCTGTCTCCTCTGGACATTGTGCCAGTTGATTTACCTCTGTTCAAAAACAACCAGTAAAACTCATCATCCTGTAAAAGACATAGTCTGCACAAACTGCAGCACTCCCCCAAAAAAACCTCTTTATAATACTTGGATCAGCACCATCTACTGGTTACCCATAATCACAGTAAATGCTCCTGAACACAAAAAGAAGTTCAAGAACATGAACTTACTGCTTCCTCTGAGCTAACAAGGAAGGAAGGTAGTTGCACTGGGTTCATCTTGACTACAATTTGAAACAAATAGCCTATCCATCCAAGTCCCTGTGACATCCTGTAAAGACTAGCAGACTTTGTCAAAACATCACTTGTCCTGGGCTCAGTCTTTTTGTGTGCTGTAAGAAAATGAGACTAGACAAACAACTAACTGAATCTTTGTGTCTTGTAGTATGGAAGTACTACTCGTCTCCATAATGTATTTTTATGATTAAGATTTGTCACCAAAAATCAAACCAGTATAAACCAGCAAATTGTTCTACTGGGTCTGAATCATCATAGGCTCTTATTTAGCAAGTCTCCAAAAACAAAGGGGAAAATCTGACCACGTAGGTTTCTAAGAAACATCTTAACAGAATAAACAAAGGCCATTAGAACACAATCAACAGGAAGAGCCCTACGTAACACAATACAGCGGCTGCAGTGCTCTTAGCTCCACCGGAAGGAAGCTCTAGTCAACAGTGCACAAAAGAAGTGAGACCATGCTGCAGTCCAGAAAGATGCCTCAATGTTATTCTAAATGTTCAATTATTTTTAACTTAATAAAGTAGAAGTGGGAGGAAAACAGAAATCCCACTACAGCTTCACTTTCAAACTTTCATTTAGTGTATGATAGATCTTCACTGACTTCACTTCTACTGCTTCTACACTACTCCATAAAAAGAAATAAAACACATGTCTGATAACAATGTTCTTCACAATTCTCCAGATAACACTGCATTCTGTCAAGAAGAGATTACAAAGCATCCTTACAACATTATAGATATTTATGAGTTATTTGCTTCCTTCCTGATCTTAAACTTTTACTGAAGAACCCAAATCAGCCAGTATTAGCTTTATGCTCCTTTTCACTGCACAGTGACACTTTGCTTGCCTTAGGAAGTGTCACAAAAGTGTCAAAAACAATTAAGGTCCAAGCAAAATAGATACTGCTAACATTTCTTAAAAAGACAAACCACGAGGAAATTCAAAGTTTAGTTTCTAGTACGCACAATGATCTGTTTTGTCTTTATTTGAAAAAAGTTACCACAAGATCAGTTTTCCACAGTGAAAACGCATGAGAGTGACTGGGAAATCATATTCACAACCAAATCTATTAATTCTAATTTTGCAATGTACTTTCAGTTCTTTTAACATTTTTTTTCTTCAGGACCTTTATGCTAAAGCAATTCTGTATGTTGCCCAGTATCTGCAGACATCTGTTTCAGCAGTATAGCAGCAATATTTAAGCCACAGGGAGCTAACTAGTAACTCCACCATTAAAAAACCCCTCTACCATGAATTCACGGTAACGCTGCATTAATGTTAAGACTAATTAACCTGTGGCTTCCTTTTTGTACATTCAAGTTATTCAAAGACCACCAGCTGAATCCCTTAAGTTCAGAGAGACAGACACATTAAAGCAGCGTTTGTGTAAGACACAAACTATCAAGCAGAGCAGTATTTACACACATACCAGTCTTGGCTGTTAATGGCATCTCCATATCCTGGTGTGTCAACTACTGTCAAACGCAGCTTCACTCCTCGCTCCTCTATCTCTACTGTAGAAGCTTCAATTTGAACCGTTCTCTCTATTTTCTCTAAAATAAAAGAGCATTTTGATTGTTATTATGCCTAACGATTGCTGCAGAAAACCTGCAAGAGAGAACAGTGGAGGAAATGCAATCTGAAGAGTACTGTAACTCAGATGACAAAATATTTTCCAGAAAAAAATGCTACTAAGTCAAAATTTAACATATTTTTGTAAATAAAGAAGCAACAAACAAAAAAAGGGGGATTTATCCACAACAGCATGGAGAAATTAAACTGCAACACTCAGAGGCATGACAGATTCTTTGTCCAAAAGTATTTATACCTCTAACGCAGATTTAAAGCGCTGCAGCCAAAATAATGTTAGAAGAAATGGGGATCAGTGCAAAACCACAATCAGGTGTATTGACAACTAAAAGGTTTGGGATGCAGGGGCTGAATAAGAATTGCTGAAGAAATAACAAAAGGACTTTGCAAGGAAATATAAAGGAGAAAATAACAGCTCAAAAAAATGGGATTTGGAGGATTAAAGTAGATCTAGACAGCATGAAGAAAGTCATAATCACAATGAACCATTGTTAATTGAAAGAATACAAAATTTCATAAGACATCACGTCAAGGAACTGCAAAACTACATTTACCTGCAGCTCCAGGAATATAACGTTCTGGATACAGATCAGTCAGGAACAGACTGTTAATTAAAGTGGATTTTCCCAAGCCAGACTCGCCTACAAACAAAATAACTTGGTTATTAAGTATATACACCTTTCACTCCAGGCTTTTTAAAGCAGCTCCTCTTTCCCTAAGCCTACATTATGAAAGGAAAATAATTTGTTCATCAGGACAAATCCACCCTAGTTTTTGAGATAAAACATCAAAGGTTTAGCTAAGCACTTCAAAATGACAGGAAAACTAAGCCTGTAGTGTTTTTATAAATGTTACATGAAAATGCTAAGTTTACTGTAACAGATTTCATAATAAAAACTGAAAGGTCATAGAGAACTGACAACAGAACTAGAGATACTTAGGCTGCTTCAGGGAAAGAAAAGCTTTTGTCACATTTAAACTTACAAAAATTTAAGATTTCCAAGAGCTTTATGTTTTCCTAAGATAGAAATAAAACCTGGAGGACTGTTATTAGGAGGAAGAATGAATGAAGCAATCCCAAACTAACAGTTGAGCTTAGCACCCTTATAGTTCAGACACACAAATCCCATGAAACATGAAACAGAAAAAAGGAATTTTTAAATTAGGCAAAATTAACCTAAAAAGTTACAGAATTCCAGAGCTTGATGTCATATAAATGTTGCCCTACAAAGCAATAAAACTAAACCTGTAAATAAAATTACTAAAACTGAATTTCACAAAGTCACTTTTTTTTCCAAAGACAAGGAATCAAAGGAGCCAGAATTTAGAGTAACTGGTCATGTTACTTTGAATGCTACTAAACTTAGAGATGGAGAAGTTATCTGTACATATCATCACAAACTACATGAAATGAGAAACTCTATACTTATCACAAATTACCTATTTATTTTACAGACACTGCTGAATGCTCCACCACCAAATAATCCCAAATGGCACTACAGAGCACAGAGAACAAGAAGGAAGTGTTACACATCTCTTCTCATTTTAATTTTTCAATAACATGTAATTCTGAGGTAACTACTACAAGAAGATGCTAGTACTGCAGATGCTTTTAGAATTTGTCTAACACTAAACTGATCCAATGCAATCATAATTCAACATGTCACTTTGTGCCTAAAGGGCTTCCCATCAAAGACCCCTACAGGTACTCACTTACAGAACAGGCAAATTAAAAGTTTAGCAATAATACCTGAGTGAGTCAGCAGAAAACAGGAATAGCATCACTCTTTCAACAAGACATTCACCATGTGCACTCATGCCTTTAGTTGGAAATTGGAGTCAAAGGAAGGTTAAGCAACTATCCCTACCATCTGATGATGAGTCAGGAATGGAAGAATGTCCTGTTGGCTCTAAGACATCACCTTTAATCACTACCAGTACTCATGCTAACCAAACATGACAAAATAGTAAGGAAATTTAACTAGAGAGCGTATAAGGATTCCAAGATTTTTCTTTTTCTGTTTAACAGTCACTAGCTAGGTAGGAAGACATTTTGATGTTGTTTAGCAGTCAAAAATACTTAAGTCACTTACCAACCACCATCAGTGTGAATTCAAAGCCCTTCTTCACAGACTTCCTGTGAACTTGGTTGGGTAGATTAGCAAATCCCACATAGCCTGCTGAGTCAGAAAACTGAAAAGAAGAGCATAAATGAGATTCCCTTTCCTTCTGAAAAGCTGAAACAGAGATCAGTTGATTCTATTCAATAAAGGGCAGAGGCAAGTAAAGCACATGGAAACATCGAGGATGAAAGCAGGCCCGTAAAGACAGATAAAGACAGAAATCTAGGAAGTACCTTGAGCTAGTTATAAACTAAAATGTCTCCTTGGATAAAAATATTTTTTAATCTGCAAGTTTGTAAGAACACACTATTACTCATCTTAAATTGTAAACACAGCTAGAACTCTCAAAGATTTTAAGCTAGATGTCAAAAATCTCTTGTCAAATTTGGTATCTGCTACTACTATCTTCTATAAAACAAGTAATGCATGCATTTTTATGTAAAAACCTAACAACATCATGTAGACATGCAGAGATTTCCAAGACACAAGCACAGAGATCTATCTTTTGCTGGTTAAGCTGTTCAACTATCTTCATTACTTTTAACTTCTAATACAAAAGCAGGAAAAAGAAATGTACCTGAAAAACTTATCAAAGCAATTTGGGCTATAAAAAAGGGCAGTCTACTTCACCAGCTGGTTTCAACTGACTGAAAACCTAACATGAGTCTAAACAACAACTGCAGCCACTTGATTTAGGGGCCTATGAGCTAGCTGGAAGCACAAATGAGTTTATTATAACAATTTTTATACAATGCAGCACTTCCAGTGGGGCAGGGGGGGTACAGATGTAATTGCTTAAAAGGCAATTAGTTATTGTTAACAATCCTTTTAAAACCCACCCATATAGGAACACAACATCAGAAATAAAAGTTTGTCAAACGAAATTTCCTCAGGTAAAGGCACCGTTCTCAATGTGAGTGGAAAAACTGAATGTCTGGCAAACATTCAAAAGCCTATTACCAGAATCACATGCAGACTGTGTCTACTAAGCAGTTCCTTTTAAGAAACACATCTGAAGCAATAAGGTGTCACTTACTCACTACTTTCCCACTTCAGTAAAGCCACAAGTATTTGCAAAAGTTGGACAGATTCTAAACAAAATGTTGGCAATGTGGCCATCTCTTTACCTTTACTTTTTCGCCTGACTGAGACATGTTTCGTCACTCCAAGTTTCAAACACTGAAAAATAAAATGCATAGTACATGTTAGCTGCCTTGAAAATTCCATTCACTTGAATGACAACCAAGTGCATATCATACTCACATTTTATTCTGGTAGAATGAAAAGCCACACACTCAAAGACTTTATTAAGCAGCCATAAACAAAATGGCTGCTTCTGTGAAACCGTTCACAGGAAATAAATCACAGAGGATTACCAAACCCCAAATACTTCATTCCTATGAAGTGAAAGTTTTGAGGCAGAAAGATCCCTTTAAAACTCAGAACAAGAAGATCCAGTATCTTTAAATATCTTTTATCCATTCTATCTATAAAAACAGAAAAACATCTACTGAAAGCTAACGTTGAGTATTCATGGTACTCCCAAGTACCTAAATTCTCTGATTCTGCCGCTCGTTATTAAAACCCAAAATTCATAGTCTGTTCCAAATCCCCTACATAGAGCAGCATAACAATGTTCTTTTCCCTTCTACTTTCACCCTTTCCAATAATGAATTTTATGTTTCTTAAAGGTGGATTACAAATAAGAGAATGTAATCTAACTGCTGTCCATAGGATACTCCTTGAGAATTATGACCACCTAAAGAAATTCTCCTAAAGACAGGACACCTATGCAATTCTCAGGTAAAGGTTTGTGGTGACCAAAAATAATCCTACAAGTAAATCACTGAACGCAAATGCTACGCTGAACACTGCAGAGCCCTGGATCTTGGCTAACCCATAGCTGGACATGAAAACTCACCCTGACCTGAAGGATTATCAAAAAGACTTGTTCTTTAGTTTCAGACACCCAGAACAGCTGCATTTGGCAAGCCCTTATCTTTTTCCTCAAGGATGTTAGTTGTGCTATAGATTAGTTATCACGGCAATAATGGGGCCCTTTTATTCAGACCGGCCACAGAACCTGGACAGGAAGCTCAGAAGTGGCAGGAGCACTTCACAGCTTGGTTTGTTGACACCACAACTCTTGGCCTGGAAATGCAGGGAAATGACCCATGCAGGCACCTGTGTGCTCAGAGAGAAATGCTTTCCTGTTGGGTAGTGGGAGTCATTATAGCAGGACACAGTCCAGTTTCTGACACCTTCCGTTTGACACTCAAACCCTAGCAGGAGTACAAAGCTTTGAGCTGAAGAAAAGCCCAACTAGCATAATTGCAGCTTGGCATTTTTAAAGAAAACATGTCTTCAGTTCATGTGGCTTTTCCCCTGCCCTAAAGTAGACATCTCAAACGCTGGCAGCTGTGCAGACACAACCACTCCATAAACAAGGAAAGTTGAGGGTTCTTCACTCCTCCATATTCAGTTCATTTTGCTTGCTATTGAAAGCCTAGTACATTCACCATTGCCTAGAAAATATGGAGACCCTGATCCTAATCAGCTTCTTACAACCTCTAATACAGTATTCCTCAAAACCACCTGTGAAAAATCCCTGAAGATGTAAAAAAAATAAAATAAAATTAAACCACCAGAGCTTATTTTTCTTTGACCAATATGCAAGGGCTCATCCCAGCCTCCAGACAACCAGCCTCAGGTATCGCTAAAGACAGTCACAACGTCACCCACAGACTAAACTTGTTGTTCTGTACACATCTTGCTTCTATGTTTGGAAACCTCTGTTGTCCCCTTGCCTATTATAACATAATTCAAGAGTTTAGAAAAGTCTGCAAATAGGCACTATTTGAGTGCTGAAGTCAGCAGACTTTCTGGCCTATTTCTCACCAAATGTGAAGCCACCCTGATGAACACCCTGAACTTAAAAGTGAGAAGGGGGAACAATTCAGATTTAAATATGTATGGCAAATTCTGCAATTACTTCTGCTTTAAACAGTACAATCACACCTATTGCAGCATTACCCATGCTACTCAATTAAAAAGTGGAAGACTCTAAATTGTTGTCAACATTATCACACATCTGACTTCAAAATTAGCCCTTCATCTCTGCAGAAAGCTAACTTTACAAGAGATCACACTATAAATGTAGCTAACAAAGCCTGTTTCCTTCTGCCAGGCAAACCCCATTCACCCTGCTGCTTACTCCGATAAAAAGCTGCTGTAGCCAGAGCTGCAGAACAGCTGCTCTGATCACACCAGGACTGCAGCACACACTTAAACATCCGTGTACAATAAGCATCCAGTTAGTTATTTCCCACGGTACTGTGTGAGAATAGTCTAACTAAAATTTAGCTAAAAATAAAATAATTATGGAAGTGCTGTTCCATACCACCCCCAAGGCACTGAGGTTCAGATGAATCCTCAGTTACTTGGCCTCAACACATTGTGCAATTCATACTGCTGCCCTCATGAGGTCTCCTAGAAAATCATTCAAAACAACTTTCCCAGACGGCCATGAACCATCTTCCTGCAGCTTTACAACACCATTACAAATCAAAGCCTCAGAATTAGCAATACACCTTATAAAGCATCTTCTAATAGCACCAAATAACAGCAGCACTTCTAGCACTGTGTACTAGTGACAGATCACACCACCAATGTCTGTTGAAATCCTGAACTCTGTCTCTGTACAACTGAGTCAAACATTAAAATGATGTGAAGCCAAGTGTCTGATAATGCTCTGCATAGTCCCACATCTGGAAAGTGCAATGTTTCAGTTTTATTCAGTTTTACTTAACTTTTTTTTAAAACTACAACTAAGGCAAACCACAGCAAGCCACAGCTGTTCTGGTTCCTTTAGATTTTCAAACCACTATTTCAGTCATACAAGATTCATAAAGCAGCACATGCAAAATATTTTAAAGATAAAGTAAAAGATAGAGTTACATTAAGTTTAAAAGCACAGTGAAACTTCTATGTGTCAATAATTTTGGGCCTCACTTCGCATACCCAGCAAAAAACAGGGGCAACACTATGCTACCACACAGGAATGTCCACATTGGTTTTTGAACAGCAGATAAGGTAACATCTGAGATCCCAATAAATTCCCATCCTACACAACATGTCGTTCAGTTACTGAAGGGAGCAGATTACTACAAAGTTCAGTTACAGTTGCTTACTCTACAGTTAGAGAGGCCTGGAACGTGCCATCCTACCGCCTCTCCTGCTAGGAACAGTATTCCAATGAGAGAGAAAGAGGGGAAGGAAAATGGGTCATTTCCTTTGTTCCTGTCAGGATGCAAGAAGTAAACTGTTAGGAACCAGCAGACTTGGAGCTTCTTAATAGGAACCAGCAAAAAAAAACCCGCTATGAAAAATCTACAAAGAGTACTTCTATATATAGATATTAAACATTTTAAAACAATAACTTTAGAATAATAACCACCTTTAATAACACTGTAAGTAGAATAGCGCTCATCATTTGACAAATAAGGTTCCATTCCTTCCATCTGCGGTTATATAACTGATACTTTTTTCTCTGTGAAGTCTTTACTAACCCAATAAGGAACCACAGAAAGCATTAAAAACTTATGAAAGTTTCCAAGTGCTGGAATTTGTATCAACAACATTAGATTTCTGAAGTCACATTTTCAGACTTAAAGCAGAGAAATGCCAAGAACACATCAGTAAGATGTTGATATTTGTGGTTTCTCACAAAAAGAACTATAAGGACCCACAAAGAAACATAGAGTCAAGTATGGAGACACATAAATAATTAAAAATTCATAATTTCCCCACAGGCAGAGAAACATGAAAGTCATGTGAAAATGAAAAATTTAATCACTGTATTTCAAACTGGATAGAGAGGTATTCAAACACAAAACATTTTGAGTTTTTTGGTAACTTACACTACTAAAGTTGCATGAATCATCTGATCCTATCAAACAGCAACAGGCCCACCAGAGCCTGTTCTGTGCGTCATGCTTTGTCTACAACACATTGTCACCTCTGGTTTGAAAACTCCCATGAAAGCTCCCAGGGAGAAGTGTCCCTCCCTCTGTACCAGCAACCCCAGATGATTCCTTTTCCCTCATTAGAAACAGATGGTACCAAGGGAAGGAATCCTCTACATTACACATTAACAATTGAACACATTCCTGATTACTCTTTCTCAGGAAAATGACTGTATCACTTCCACCTGATACAGAGTTTAACACAAATACCACAACCCAGCTGTGGCACCTGCTAAGGGTAAGCCACAAATCCATCTCTGAATTAGTATTTGGCGTTCCTAAGTTCTACAAACTTTGTTTTGATAACGCATTTGAACCATTGACACACCATATAGGTTATTATTGGGAACTTACTGCTGTTCAAAACTTGTTGTACTTCTGCTACTTAACAACTCAAATAAGCACAGCAAAGGGAGGCAAAGACTAAGCAAGTATCTGAAGGGGGCCTACAATAAAGCTGGAGAGGGACTTCTTAGGATTTCGGGTAGTGACAGGACTAGGGGGAATGGAGCAAAGCAGGAGATGGGTATATTTAGAGTGGATGTGAGAGTGGTGACAGCCTGCCCAGGAAGGTGGTGGAGGTCCCTTCCTTTAAGGTGTTTAAGGCTGGGCTGGATAAGGCTCTGGTCAGCCTGATGTAGGGTGGGGTGTCCCTGCCCATGGCAGGGGAGTTGGAACTGGATGATCCTATGGTCCATTCTAACCCTGACTGACTGTATTACTTGGTCTGGGTGATCCTGCTGCGGCAGGGGGATTGGACTAGATGATCTTTCAAGGTCTCTTCCAATCCCTAATGATTCTATGATTCTAAGTGAGAGAGAAGAACCATGTATGAGGATCATTCTTAAAAAGAAAAGTGATGTAAGAATCTAGAGGTCTAATCCTAAATATTTTATGCAATGTCAATGTTAACACATTACTCTAGACAACTTCCTTTCTCACTGTTATTTCAGTGAGCAGTCACTGTGAATGCACAGCGTGGGCAACGATACCATTCACATTAACAATGAGTTGTAGCGATTACACACTTCTACTCAAGCAGCTTTTGATGGTGTTTTCCCAGGGTTCCCATATCAGAGAATAATACTGAACAACAAACCTGTAAATGTGAAAAGGGCTTTTTTAAATTAAAAAGGAAATAATATATTAGCCATGTTTACTCATGGGGAAACAGGCAGCTCTGCCTCATACCCACAAAGTCTAACTACAGCTATGTTAAACGGCAAACAGTGATAAGTTGGTATTTCAAACCACTTCTAAATGATGCTCGACTCCATGCAGTCCCTAACTCGGATATGAACAACAATTTAAGACCCAAAATGGCAGAAACAACAGCCAAGGATGAAGGACTTGGTTGATCTATTGCCAGCTGAGGTACAGGTGGCTCTGTGTGGTAGTGGGCTCTCCTGTCCCTCCCGCATATCCCCCGGCTCCGTCGGCCGGCCGCGCTGGGTGTTGCAATGCTAAAGGCATGTGAGGAATGCCCGATGGAGACACAGCTTCCCGTCCCATCCTCGCCTCGCATCTCGGCTACAGCCGTCCAGAGTCCCGCACACGGAGGCCTTGGCCACGTCTCACAAGAACCGCACGAGTGCCTCAGAAACAAGTGAAAGTCTGGGTGAAACCGCCCGCGGGCCACTACGGGGCTGCTCCCCTGTCATGGAGCTGCTGCAGAGGCGGGGGGATGGAACCGGCATGGAGCCAGGCAGGGCCAAGCCACGGCGCACAGGCCACAAGGGCGAGCTCTGGGACTGGCCCGTTGGGATCCAGCCAGTACCACCGCCCACCTGGCAGCTGTGGGCCGGGCCGGGCCGGGCCGGATCCGGCCGGGCCATGGGGCTGCGAGTTCGCTGGCACCGGCTGGGTGGGCGGTGTTGCGGGACTACGAAGCCGCAGGGCCCACCCCCCGATGGAGACCACGGCCCGGCCCCCGGCGCTTACCTGAGCCTGCGGCTGCTCCTGCGGCTGCTCCCGCCGCTGCCTGGCTGCGATCCGCCACCGCCCCCTCCAAGTCCGCCCGCATCCCACAAGCCCCCGCGCAGAGCGCCTGCCTACCCTCCGTGAGACTCTATGGTTCCGGCCGCCTCCCCTGGCGGCTGGGTGGTGCGGGACCAGCGAGAGAAGGGGCGGTGCGGCGCGCCCGTCTCTCCCGCCTGAGCGCGGACATGGGGCGCCCACCACACCCCGGGGCCACTGCAATGCTCCCGCCACTGACAGCGATCGTGGACCTGCTGTGCTGGGGTGGGCCAGACCGCCCCCCGAGGATCCTGGGCTCAGCAGTCACCCCGCCGTCCCCTCCGCAGCTTTGACACTAGCCACCTCCCCGTTCCTTGGGACGCAGCGACACAGTGACTGATGGCCCGGGATGCTGTTCCGGAGCAGAGCCTCTCCAGCGTCGGGCCGCGAAACGAAGGAGCATCGCCTGCTCCTGCTGGCTCCCCAAAAGGACAGACGTGGGATGAGGCTCGTCCGGCAGAGCTACTCCTCACGGGGGTCCCTGCGCTCCCACTACGGACAGGATGGCCAGTGCTGCAGTGGAAACGACTGGAATGACTGGGCTGCGTCCTGCTGCCCCGATCACATCTCGCCAGCAGCACACCAAGCATCGAGCAGCTGGCTGGTTCAAACACTTCTCGGGCTGTAGCTATGCACATGAGCTAACAGAATCAGAGAATGGTGAGGGTTGGAAGGTACTTCTGAAGATCATGTAGTTCAACCCCCCCGCCAGAGCAGGATTACCTCAAGAAGATCACACGGGAACATGTCTAGGTGGGTTTTGAATGTTTCCAGAGAAGGAGACTCCACAAACTCTCTGGGCAGCCTGTTCCTTTAAGCACCTTCAAGAATGAAACACAGTCAGAGCCGATTCTGCTTAAAATATCCCCCTCTCAAATGGTTCAATTCCTATTTCCTATCCAAATACTGTTTACCTTTGAAATGGCATACACCTGCAGAAGCTGTTAGTGATAGTCCCCACAGTGGAAAATGTTTTGGGATGGTAGGTATGATAGCCAGGGAAATCTACCTTAAACTTTTTGCCGTTTGACTGTAACACAGATAAAGCCTGTATAAGCCTGCCTGGTTTTCAGCTGCTCATCCACACATGAAGCAAACTTCTCCCCCAGACATTCTGTAAAAAACCTAATTTCTTGTTCTACCTACACCACTGATATCTTCTCTTTCATCGTGACGTTCCCTCTGGTTGACAGGCATTCTATCTCATTGATATCACTGAAGAGATGAGTGGGATTCCCACTGGCAAGTTCTCTGAAGTATCAGACACTCCAGCAGACACAAATCTAGAGTGTAAATGATACATGCAGCCAGACTGCAGAACGAGATCACTTTCTCATGGTGAAACAGTTACGTAGCTCAAGCACCGGGTACAACACGGACAAGATTAAAACAGAGTACCAGCACAAGTTCAGAAAGGCATTGTCCAAACTTTCAGCTGCAAGAACCAGACTTGGGAAAGTTCCTAGTAAACTGGATGTTTTGCACAAGGCAGTCTGTATGTGCAACCCAGCAGCAAACCTTTTGACTTACAATTTTGAACACCACTCTTGTCTTTTGTGCCTACGTTTACCCATTAAGCCAGCAGGGTTGTAGCTCACAACAGGAAAACATGGAAGTGAAACAAATGCTGCTGAAGGCAGACTGGCATTATTTGCTAATTCACATTGTGCTCATATCATCAACTGAGCATTGATGTGATCTGAGTAAGAGCAAGATAAAAGCCAACCAAAGCGCAACCAAGTTCCGTTTCCTAGGACACATTGTAATGTTATAACACAAAGAACTGTTATGCACCACCTTCTTGGAGGAGCTAAAAGATGGCATTTCAGTCTTCTTTAGAAATTAAAGTCTTACTTTATATTGTTCCATTGATACCTATGTAAGTGTTTTCTACTATCACCAAAGAAATGACTATGCAATCTTTCTTTCCTTCTTCCTTTCTTCCTTCATTCTTTCCTCCCTTTCTCTCTTCCTTTCTCCCTCTCTCCCTTTCTTTCTTGTTTTCTTTCTTGTTTTCTTTCTTTCTTGTTTTTTCTTTCTTGTCTTTCTTTCTTTCTTTCTTTCTTTCTTTCTTTCTTTCTTTCTTTCTTTCTTTCTTTCTTTCTTTCTTTCTTTCTTTCTTTTTCTCTCTCTTTCTTTCTCTCTTTCTTTCTCTCTTTCTTTCTCTCTTTCTCTCTCCCTCTCTCCTTCTCTCCCTCTCTCACTACATGAGAACACTCTGGTGCACACAATATTTTAGATGTACAAACTGCTGTTACAAATAACTATTTAGCACTTGAAGAAATTAGAATACATTAGCATGGATAATGCCAAACTGCAGACAAGCATCAACACAGAGTCTGGTGGAAGTTGGTTCTTTCCCATGACTGTCACTCCTTTCCTTTGTCAGGATTTATTGCAGTGGGTGAAACACTCTCTTGAAGTTTCAAATGCCTGTTTATTGAGACATACCGATAACTTTCCCAAGTCATGGCTGAATCAGATGGCTAACCAATTGTCACACAAAATGCTTGTGGAAGTCACAGTCCTCCCCAAACAGTCCCATTATGCCAGAAAGTAACAATCGGAAGGGCATTTCGGGTAAAAGCAAAGGTCAGTTCTAGCCAGTGCCCTACCTCTGCAGCGCCCAGCAGCAGATGCTTCGGAAAAGATAAAAGTAGCACCATGTCTGTGTATCCTCTTGGCTTCCGGCAGTCTGGAGCTCCTTGGCTTCCTGAGCCAGAAGTTTTATCTTGATAGTTTTCTCTTCCATGAATTTTTCTTGCTGCTTTTTGAAGCCATCTCAACTCCTGGCATTAAAGAGCATCCTGTTACAAGGGGTTTTACAGTGCACTGTGTACTTGGTGAGAATGTACTTTTGTTACTTTTCAAGTCTGTTATGAGACATGTTGGGAAACTGCCGTGTGCAGGATCACTGAGCATCAGAACAGAACTGGAGCTGTCTGGTGCATGTAACAGAAATGCTCCATCACAGACTCCTACAAAGAATGCAAGCCCACAAAGGTGTGTTGTGGGTTTGTTGTTTCTCACACTGGTTAGCAGAAGTACACACAGAACAAATAGTATTGAAGAACTGGTCCTCCTAGATGGTTCAATAGTCTAGAAATATTAATGCAGTGAACACCAGCCTGACTGTGAGCTACTCACTCCCATAATTATTATTCTTGAAAGAATTTTGGTTTATTTTGTCAGGCAGGGAACAGCCTGTTCGGGAAGTTAACTGAATCACCATGTCTGGAGGTGTTTAAGAGAAGGGTCGGTGTTGTGCTCAGGGACATGGTTTAGTGATGATGACAGGACGAGGAAAAGGTTGAACTCAATGATCCTGAAGATCGCTTCCAGCTAAAACTATTCTATGATTCTATGATTCTTCCTTTGGAAACTCAAATGCCTTTTATAGAAGTTCATGATACATTTAGGTTTACGTTTCCAAGAGTACAACTAGAGTCTTTCTTAGAATTCAAATCTTAACTTTGTATGGAGTCATGTCTTAGCAAGTTAGAAATACCTCATTCATTCAGCAAAAGACATTCTGTATCCGTATTCTTAATGTAGAAAATGGTATGGTACTGATTGTAACAAAAGAAGTGCCACCATGTAAGTGAAAGCTAATCTGAGTTTTGATAAGTAAAACAACCCCCAGTTCCTTGGCATTACTTCTATTCCATTTTAAAAAGTGTGGAAGATATGCTGCTTAAACAAAATAAAACTCTCTTTTTTCGGTTATGAGATCTCTTGTAACTGGATTTTTTTCTCATTGGAGTCTGTTCCTCACACAGCTGAATATTTGCAATTTGAGCCTAAAATTCTGTGTGATTGCTGTAATGGCTGAACTATTAAAGCAATTCATGGAGATATTCGTCCATTGCTGTAGGACACTGAGCTCTTGAACTTCTCTACAGACAAGAGAAGCCTGAAGTCTTGATTAAACAAATTATTCTTAATCACATGCATAAATCTTTTAATTTCTGTAAGATATGTGTTTGATTCAGAAAATGCCTTGCTAAATTACAGTACATGGCTTCAGGACTAATTCTTTTAGAAATAAGTATGTAAGAGCCACAGAATGTGGGTGACATACTCTTTTAAAGGATTGCAGGAGAAAAGAGCACTTTGAAAGTAACTGGTGTGAACTTTGGGTACAATAACCTATGCCTTGGGCAAACTTTTAGTCTCTGTGTGTGTTGCTAGACAGAAGGGTATGAAGGGTGAATGTCGCATTCTTTGTAAGTATTTGGTAAGCTGGTGGACTGATCAAAATACTCCTCTGTGTAGTGCTTTATCTATGGAAACACTAAGCACAATCACATCTAACATTTCAAATTCTCTGTGCTTTTGCAGACAAGCCCACTGAAAGCTCATCTCACTGCTGAGCCCTTTTGCAAGTTGCAGCTCAGAGCTGAAGCTCTGGTAGTGTACAAACAGGAAACCAGTAACTGAATACACAGCAGGATTTATGGACACAAGCAACTTCAGGAGGTATTTAGTAATCCACAAGAAAATCTGAAATAGATAAGTGTTTTCCCTTGCTGCAAAATGCGCTTTTAGTGGCACACTGCAGGACATGAGGATGATGTTTGAATTACAGCAGTCTCAGAGGCACAGGAGTAGTACTTTTGTACTTACATACATGCACAAGCTCACCTTTCCAAGATGCTCATTATGGCAACAAAGAAGAAATAATATGAACCTAAACCTATTTTCTCTGGAATAAGAGACATGTTGCGTATTTTCAGTAATAACAGCCATCCTTTCTTCTTTCCGGAAATCAACTTCACTTTTAAGAAGGGCACTTCTGAGATGGACACTTTTTTCTAAGAAGGGAACTTTTAAGATGGACAAAACAGATGCATGTTATTCTCAAAGACAGGGCTTGTCTCACGTGTATCCTGTGAAGAACAGTGACAGTGCTGCTGAAAAGTAATCACTCATAACCAGAGGGGATGTCCCAAAGGTCTCACATGTTCTCAGGAACACAAATTTCCTGGGACACTAGATAAATGTAGTGTTTCCCATCACTAGCCCTGAACAGTTTGGGTGACTTCATGGTTATGTCTTCACTAATTACTTTCGACATCTGCAATGTATATTTAAAACAATGGCGTTTGTCCCTGCTGACGCTGTTCTTTGCAAAATGACATCTGATGCGATTTCCCAACAATTACATGGGAAGGAGAACTACCAGGATCCTGGTACACCACAATCTGTGGAAGGAGGCTAACTTTGGAAGAGAACTAAATTAAACTATGGTTCTGTTAGGAAACACAACACAGAATGGACTCTTAGGCATGAACAATGTATATTTCCTATAGCTTCCCCCTGCCCCCCCCCCGGCCTGTCCAAGCTTCAATACAGTCTCAAGAGTTGCCCGTAGCTTTAAAGAGAAGTATGTGGAGTGACATGGGCTAAGTCCATATTCAGTGTGATCTCTTGGCAAGTGGGATGACCAGGCTGTTTGGATGATCATGTACACACGGAACATTCTAAGCTTTGGGAAAGGGCCACATTCACCATATGGACTGCCAGAAAATGCTGTTAATGTAGGGTTAGGGCTGTGCAGTGGTAGCGCAGTGCCCTCTCAAAAGTCAAACTCAGAAAACAAGGTGCTGAAGAATTATGTGCACACCAAATCACCAGTGCAGCCCAGCTGGTCCTGACTGTGGTGAGTGGAAATGTTCCCTCAGAGGGGGTGCTTTAGGAAGGCATAGAGACATGAAGATGAATTCCAACAAAGGCAAGGTTCCAAATGCTGATCCGGAGGCATGTGTGTTGAAGAATTTGAACAGGGAGGTTTGGAACTCAGTTCTAAGGATGGTTTAGTACGACTAATTTCCTCATTGTGTCTGGGGAGCACTCATAACACTGTATCAGGATTCCCAGCATCTGTAGCCCAGCCAAAATCACTGCTCCTGGCTCCTTGTCGGGGCCAATGGGCAGTTCACAAAAACAAAAGCCCAGGCAAAGTGGGTGTATAGTGCAGAGACTGATAAAGAGCAGGGCTGGGGTAACTTTGTTTGGAAAGGGATACGCAGCAGCAAATATATGAAGGCTGGAAGCAGATTTGGTTTTCCAACTACATATATCTGTTTCCTTCCTTCCTTTTATGTGAATCTTGTCACATCACCCCCAAAAGGGAAGAGTTCCATTTCTCAATCTTGAGGGGCAGCAGCAGTACTAAAAAAGTGTTGGATCCTATGTCATTAGCACCAGTCATAGAGCATTACCGGTCCCTCTTGTGAAATTCTGATGTGACTCTTACTTCATTGCTTCTTTTTGTTCAAGAGATGAACTAAGAGAAGAAGTGACAATTTGATGTTAACCACAACTAGTGATCTCAAAATAAATCCTATGGGGAAATTGTGCACTTTCATTTTGTAATAACCTGCTCATTTGACAAGGACTCATTCCTACGTGCCAGTTTTCCAGTGTGTCACACTAGTCCAAAGACACGCTGGCACTGCTGACATGCAAGGACCTCATGGAGGCCAGTCTTACTGTGGAAGATGGTGTGTGCACTCAAGCTCCAGACAAATCTCTTAAAAAAGAACATTTAAAGGATCATTTAGAAAGGAGTAATCATTGCTGAGAAAACACTTTCTAAATAAAGAACAGCCCCTGCCTAACAACCCTGTATTTGTAAATCTCTGGCTTTATTTCAGCACTAATTAGAAGACAAAATACAGAGTAAAATCCATCTATATTAGGATTCCTGATTCTTCACCTTTGCTAATGTCTGATCCAAGAGCTATGGTAAGCTGTCCTGACAACACTGAGCTTTTAATTCACCTTTTGCCTCGTACTCCATCTTCACACACATACTAGGTTTGTGCATAAACTTGATACCAAATTTTCCTTCTCTGTATTCCAGACATCTAATATTTTAGGGCTGAAAAGTAACAGAAGCATGTAGGGAAGGGACACTTCACAAGATATAAACCAAGCATGCTCTGCAAGACTATATTTCAGGTCCCAAATGGCGAATCGATCTAAAAGCTAATCTATCCAAAAGGCTAATCTATCTAAACTTTGTTGGTGGGATGTTCTAGAGCTGAGCAAGACTGGAGGGCTGGGCACAGCAATTCTTGAGTGCTGTGGTATAGGGTTCATACACCGGGACAAGCAATGCTGGTTAAGAGCCTGGACCCCTGTCAGCAGCCCTCCCAGTAACACTGCATCTGGTATTTGTCCTGGTTATGTTGGGAAAAGAGTGAAAACACAATCACCTCTAATCCCAAAGCCCCTCTTGTATTAGTATGGCTTCTGTGCAATTGTTTTCAGCCTGAATACCACTTCCGCCCATTTTCACAGGCTGCAAAGCCCCCTGCATATTCCCCCAGAGGAGTTCAATAGATACGTAACTGGAGCAGTCATAGATGTAATGACATTAACGGTCATTTGTTAATGAGTTACTTTGCTGCAAGAACACCATGCCTTTGGATTTAAAGGAGTCTGGGCTTTACCAGTAAGGATTTCATCTGTAAGTAGCAATTTCGTTACTTAGCCTCACAAGTAAAACATAATGTTCACTTGTGCTTCCTTTTAAGAAATTAGAACCATTTCAGTTCTGGGCGGTTAAAATAATTCCTGGTGTTGTGACACTAACACCACCAGAAGCCACATAGTGCTGATGTCCTCAGGATCCCCAGCAGCTATGTCAGTTACGTACCAGTAAGTCAAGTATGCAGACCAGAATGGGCCACCACAAATGGCCTCGTTAAGGCTAGTCTGCTCAAGAAGAGCAGGAGCATTTTCAGGATCAAGGAGCAGAGTAAAGAGAAATGGAGGCTATTGCCAGCCAGGATCAAAGCTAGTATCTGAGGTAAGGAAAGAAGCAGACACATGAATGTGGAACACCAGAGATTGAAATGCCTCTAAGGAGAAAGGTTCTTTTACCCTGTGATTATTAAGCATGTATTTCCCCAGAGAAGTCATTTCACTGGATTAAGTGATTTGTAGGAATCAGTTGCTCGGTAACAGGTAGCAGGGGAAGATGGGGTGAGGGCTGTAGAGGTAAAACATACCATGTGCTGGTTTCTCATCTCAGTCTCAAGACCTAGGCAGCTGCACAGGCCCTTGAGTGCCCCAGCACAGGAGCACAGGCAGGCCATATAATGGAGGAAATTCAGAGTTCCGTGCTCCTGGGCAAGTGGCAAGGGTGGGGCTTTCCTGTGCTTATGGGCTAAGATAACTGGCATTTCTACCCCTTTTTAAATTGTCCTTCTGTGCTCTTTTCTATATAATCATTATTATCATCATAAATACAGACGTTACTTGGTTTCAGCCTGTGTTCTGGGTTTCTTCCTGTTCACCTCTGAGATATCTCTGTGTCTGTGGCTGGTTCTTTTGCACATTCTCCTCTCCCTGACACCAGGGACTTTTCTGAGTGATTGTAAGCAGCTTCAGTTTGACAGACTGCACAGCCCCAGTCACACATTCCTCCTGGACTTGCACACTGGAATTTACAGTTTTAAATAATTGAAGTAAACTGTATGTATTTCATACAGAGCTGGAAGAGGAGATAACTCCTCTTAACTCTGTTACCAGGCAGGCTCTGTTAGGAAGACATTTTCCATGCTAGAAATGTTTACAGCTCCTCAGGCAGAGATAATCAATGGGAGGCTGCAGTCATCACATGTCAGCATGCCCACACCATGATGGTCCACAAGCTGCTGATACTCTTCTGTTTCTCGTTTTGGGTGTCTTCCGGTTGGAAAAACAAAAGAAGTGAGAGGCCACATCCAGTGTGCTGTGACCTTGTTGACATCTTCCTGTTACCAGTGCTTGGGTCCTCTGGAGAAGAGTCATCAGAGTAAGCAGGACATTGCTCACTGTTAATCCATCAGTCACATTCTCAGCTGCTGAGGCACATGATTCCTTTAAGCTTTGCTTACCATTTCTTCTGCTGCTTCTGCTTCGTACACAGGCTTTTCCATTCATGCTGCACTCATATCAGTCACTTTTCCCATCACAAATCTTTGTATTCTGTAAGATGTGCTGTAAATTGCTATACGACAGAAAACCACTTACAGAGGGGCAGGAAACATGTCATTTTGAGCTCTACACTAGAACAGTCCTTCAGGCTAACTGAGAATCCAGCCAAACCAGTTCAGAAGTCACTGCAAACATGCAATTTTATCAAAACCTTTAGAAGTATCAATCAAACCAATCCCAGTTTAAATCAAAACAAGCCTTTCTCTGGGCACCCAGTGAAAAGCTGCTGGACCACAGTGCTGAGAAGCAGCTGCTCAGTTCTGTTCCTGTTCTACTGCTGCTAACAGCAGCATTTGCTCCACAAACACTCGCTGTATCTGCCAGCTTGGGGGGCTCCAGCCGCTGCTGGCCTGCAGGGGTTGAACCAGGTTGTTTCTTTGCAAGAACAACCCAAGACAAGTGGTCCATGAAGAGATAGACCAACTACAATGTCTGCACAGCCTGATGGCAAAACCTCTTGCAAACACATTCTTTGGATACAGGCACTTAACTGGTGGATACTTCACAAAGATTTGAAATGTACTGACAGATTAAAACATCATAGTGAAGACTGAAATCTTTATGGCAAGATATTTCCATTGAGTGCCTTGCTCAGCTCCAAACAGAGGTTCATGCCTGGTGTGTAACAGTGATTATTCTTCCTGGACAGATGAAAGGATCTGTCTGCTCTTACTAACGGATGATGAGTCAACCCCATATCCTAAGACATTTCATTTTCGGGGTGGTTATTGGTGTTTGGTGGTACTTGTTGCACATTTGCCTGTCGCAGTGAGCAAGACAGAGCTGTGCAGGTTGCTCAGTGTGCTCAGTCTTTTGAGAAATGATTGATTAGGCTCTGATCGTCAGGACACACGTATTGCTAGGTGCCCACACCAGCAAGACCTCTCCAAAGGTCTGTCTTGGCAACTTTATCAGTAAGCGGGAATCACATCAATAACGGCACTAAAAGGAAGATGTGAGAGTGGCTGAAACCCGGGAGAAGATTCTTCCAGCCCGGCTCTTTCCCGGGAGCAGGCAGGGTCCCTGCGAGCTGCTCCCGGGACGGGACGCCGGGCCGAGCAGCGGGAGGTTTCCGCGGTTCCGGCGGGTGCAGCACAGGAGCTCCGGTCCTGTCCGCGACCGCGGCGCTCCCCGGCCGTTGGGCGGTGCTGCCGCCCACCGGGCCCCCCCGCACAAAGGGCCGGGCCGGGCGGTGGGCGGGCGCCTACGGCTCCTCAAATAGCGGTGCCCGGGGCGGCGGGGCCAGACCCCACTTGGAGCTGCCGAAGGCTTGTGGTGGGACCTACTGTCCTTTCTTCGGAAGTTTCGGGGGGGCAGCAGCATCATGACTTCGGCGGCCGTGGAAATTCTGGGGCTGGGGCTGGGCATCCTGGGCTGGGTGGGAGTGATCCTGGCCTGCGGGCTGCCTATGTGGCAGGTGTCAGCCTTCATCGACGTGAACATCGTGGTGGCCCAGATCATCTGGGAAGGGCTGTGGATGAACTGCGTGGTGCAGAGCACGGGGCAGATGCAGTGCAAGGTGTACGACTCCATCCTGGCTCTGCCGCCCGAGGTACAGGCGGGCAGGGCACTTACCGTTATCGTGGCTCTGCTTGGGCTGGTTGCCCTCATGGTCACCGTGGTGGGTGCTCAGTGCACTAACTGCATCCGGCCCGGCAAGATGAAATCCCGCATTGTGATCGCCGGCGGAGCCATCTATATCCTCTGCGGGGTCCTGGTCCTCATCCCGCTCTGCTGGTTCGCCAACATCGTCATCAGCGACTTCTACGACCCCACGGTGCCGCCGTCAAAGAAGCGGGAGATGGGGGCCGCGCTCTACATTGGCTGGGCAGCCACGGCGCTGCTGCTCTTCGGAGGCTGCCTCATCTGCTGCTGCTCCTGCTCCCAGCGCGACGAGACCTCCTTCCCCGTCAAGTACTCGGCGCCGCGGCGGCCCACCTCCAACGGCGAGTACGACAAGAAGAACTACGTCTGAGCGGGGCTGCCCCGCTCCCCTGGCCCTGCGGGGACACGGACACGGACTGCGCCCGGAATGGGGGAAGCTCCAGCGCTCCCCTGCCTAGAGTTTCTCCTTACTGGGACCCCTGTGAAAGGCAGCCCTAGGCAGGGCAGCGCCCGCCGTGCCAGGGCGAGCAAAGCACCCCCGGCTGCTCAGCCGAGCCCAGGGGAACAGAGACCCCAGGTGAACAGAGACCCCGGAGCGGCCGCGACGGCATCCGCCGGGACGCCCCGTCCGGGCTCCATGGCCACCGCCCGCCCTGCTCCCTCCACAGCTCCCGGCCCTTCCCCGGCGTTACCGGGAGAGACTTGTGAGTATTTCACCGGCTGCCGGTGCCTTCCGAGCCAATGTCGGGCCGGTTGGAGCAGCCGTCGGGTGGGCACTGTCGCCGAGGAGACGCTTCCCTGCGTTTTCTCTCCGGAGAACCTGCAGCTGGCTGCTCCCCTGTGGACTTGCAAGTGGTTCGGGTTTTTTTTCTGTTCTTCTGTTTGGGCAACTAAAACAGAGATTCTGTCCAAAGCATCACACTAACCTTGGTCCTTAATCCCATGGGCAAGTAACTGTCCGGAGAAAAGTGCTTAATTTTTTTCTGTAATTATTCCAGTTGCTCAGAGAAGTGAGTTGGTCTCTGTTTCTCTGAGACCTTTGAAAGATTTTGGGTAGTTGTCATCTACTGGAGTACAAACCAGATTACTTGAGGTTGCCCTTTGAGGTTCTTCATCCATTCTGTCATCAGCATCTGTTGTTTTTACTTGAATACAAACTCATTTTCAGGCTTATTAGAGGTATAGATTAGAAGACCTAGGAGATCTTTGTATGTCCAGGCTCTGATGGTGCATCCCCACTGCATCCTCTCATCTGCACTATGGGACATAGAAATTGCCGCAGATGCTGGCAGTGGGGATGGCTTTCATGACATTCTTGCCAAGCCCCACTTGCTGCCAGTTTTGAACTGTGTGTTCAGTTGGACTGCACTTGGTTGACTCCCCACTGTATTTTGTTAACATGTGCTTCCCTTCATTTAGCAAATCAGGCAAAGAAATTGCTGGAAGAATTTTACCAAGCACCTTCTCTGAGACTTTATGCAGGGTATTCAGGAGATGTGTAGTCAAGGCTTTCTCAGCTTCTCAGCTCCTCTGTACTGCCCTGGTAACACTGTACAGAATGGAAGGAAGATGCTCTCAGCAACGTAATTTATTTTGTGAGCTCAGCACCTGCTGAACTTTGCCACAGCCTGCAATATTAACATATTCTTTTCCATTTCACACCTCAGAGAGAAACTGTGTTTAAAAGAGGGGTCAAAGGAAGGTGTGACACTTCCATTACTTGTGAATTCCTTGTACTTCTAAATCACCACAGAATTCTGCTACAGACCGTGGCAGCATCTGTATCGCCATAAGGAGATTTTTGCCAAGAGTTAGCGAGGAAATGGGCTGTTTCAGTTCCTCAGTGCAATGCTACAACCTCATGGGTCCCTTGCCTCCGCGCAGCTGTACAGTGAGCACCGAACCTGAGCAGTAACTCTTGCAACTTTCTGATAACACCGACACTTATGGACTAACCAGACCTGTGGGTTCATGACAGATTTACAGCCAGTGTGTTCTTGCCTTGCTTAGCAAACTTAAAACCCTGGTGGTGTCCATATGAACAGAAACCCTGAATGAGAGACCAAAGCATTGCCCCTGTAAATTTTATACTGAATTTTGAACACACAATTTACTCTTTTAATGATAACTGCTTTCATTTTTCCACACAAATCACAGGGGCTGAGCCCATCAGAGAACACAAAAGCAGAGCAACATGTGTAGAACTAGTTTTGGTCTGTAAAGAGGTGCAGTTCTTATGCTGTCTCCCTTGAAATAAAAGCTACAGTGTTGTTATGATGTGATATGTAGTTTTGGTACAAGAATTAAATAGTCTGTTTTTCATCATTGCAACTATTTTTTAAAGCAGTGTAACCTTGTAAGCTGTAAGCGTATTTAAATGCATCTATTTTGCAAGAAATCTACCAGAGTTGGCTTGTTTGGTGCCTTTATTTGTTTCATGGTTACTTTAAATGGTAACGCCTAAGTGTATTTGCCAGTCAGCCCATAGACACACTGCACCCTCGCCTGGGTCTCGTATGTCTAACAAACAAGTGAACAGATGTCGGCTCAAATCCTGGACCTCACTCTCTTTTGTCTGAAATTAAAGAACTAAAAAACAGCCTCCCATCAACAGGCAAGCCTGCACATATCAGTGCTGCAGAGTCTTTGGAAGGGCTGCAGGGTTTGGGCTCTGATCAGAAGATGAAATCTCTCTAGGCAGCGTTTAAAATCAAATCAAAACTGGTGTCTCAGGGAGAGGGAGGAAAGCCGACACCTCCAAAGGGAATTTGTTTTAAACAAGCCAAACCCTCTCTGTATGTAGAAGCTACATTCTTCATGTGTGGCTTTGTATTATGGCTGGGCTGGAGCCTCTTATATCCAAGATCTGAATCAATTACACAAGGAGACCACTCATAGGAAGCCAGCGCTGTGTATGAACTTGCAAACAGCATCGTCCTACCTAACCACAACTCACTGCTGGTGTGACATGGTTTCACTGAGGTCAGTGGGGCAGTGAGTACCTAACAGTGCCAGCAGGAAGTGGGGCCCGCGTGTAAAAATATATTTCTATTTAACCTCATTCTTCAGTGTAATTGTCCTGTGCTTTAAAAAATAACTGGAGAGAACACTGTTACTGACATTACTGGATTCAGGGTAAAAGTCTAGTTTTGCTGGGTGTTTCTCCCCAAGAGCAAAGATCTAGTCCTGAACTTAAAGTCTTGGAAGTGCTCAGGATCGGACCTGAACCTCATCCCAATGAGAAATCTAAAGCACTTGTTTACTATTTTTATTTTGTATTTATGATTTCACATAAAAATAAAAAACATCTAAACCAATCCCCGAGCGGGGTCACTGTTTTGTGTGAAAGGCACTAGATTGTTTGGGCTCAAGAAGATGAGACGTGACACTGGTGGCCAAGGGGAAACCTTTACCTGGGCTACCTTTTGGGGTGAGTTGGGGCACCGCTGGGGAAGGAGGAAGGACGGCTCCCTCGAGGAGCAGAGCAGCCAGCATCTCTGCTCCCCACTGAAGCCTCAGACAAAAGAGCAAGCAGCAGCGGTTGGTCTTGTGATGTGAGCACATTAAGAAGCGGAGTGTGAGTCCCAACTATTTTGAGAACAGCTCTAAGCATGAACCTTTTTAAGCTTTCAATTCCTACACGTTTAAGCTAAAAAGGGAAAAAAAAAAAACCTGCTGCAGCTTGGATCAGCCCCAGGCTGACCTGATACCCTAATCCTTTCTTCAACTCTTTTCTGGCTTTTTTTTTTTGAAGTGCATTCATGCTGGGGAAAAACATTTTCACAGATGGATCAGAACCAGAGATAAAAAAGGGCTGCTAAAAGAAACTGTACAGGCTAACTGCTAGTGGGGAAAGTTGCCTAAATTATGTGACTACCAGGGAAATCTTTCATTATTTTGCAGATTTTTCCTTTTTTTAATTTTTTGCAAGTTTTTTAAGCTTTTCTAAGAAACTGTTGCTTTAAAAATGAAGAAAAAAAAACATCTTCAAAGACTTCATTTTGCAGCATTCTTGCCAGCTGGGTTGAGATTAACAAAAGCTCCTTGCCACCCTCCCATTGCTATGCACATGCTGAGCTGGAAAAAGGGTGTCTGCAGGCTTGGCCTTTGTCCTGCTAAACGAACCATTTCATAGTTATGAATTTGAAAGTAACCTGCAGTTCATACCCTGCAGATCTGGTTAGATCCTGTCTGCGCAAAGAAGGGAAATGCAACAGGCAGAGGGAAAAGGAAGCTCAATCAGTCACGTTTGCTGCAGGATGTTTAAGGAAGTGTTTCCTTTTCCTGCACGAAGATGTTTGTTGGGCATCTGCTGTTTGGAACATACTGAGACATTTTACTGGTGGAGTGAAAAAACAGAGACTCCACAGTTGGACTTATCAATCTATTCCTTGATCAAATATTATACTAATTTCCTTGGCCATCTTTCAAACTACAGGTGCTGTTAAACAGTCTCTTAAGCCTACTTTCCTCAAAATAAGCCTGATGTGTGTCTCTGCAACGCTAACAGAGAATCCTGCTGTCAGCAGCTACACACCACATGGAATCCCGTATTTGTGCACACACTCAGCACCAGAGGATACCCACCAGGCACCTTTTTTGGTTTGTATTCTGAAGGAAAGACCTCATAACTAAGGACGTGCTTGCAGCTTTGCTGTTTTAAGTCTGCTTGGTACAACAGCAAATATTTCTGCTGCGTTAGAGTAATTGGGACATAGGAGGTGAATTCTCTTTTCAGCTCAAACACTGCACTTGTTTTACCTGTAGACTGACTATGATAAGATAAACAACCCCAAAAGCAGAGCGTCAAGGGAGCCTCTAAGTTGTAGAATTAACTGAGTTCTATCATTCGTATTTTGATCAGACCTTCGTGTGTGTCTCTGTGTGTGTGACTGCTTCAGACTGTTCTTTGCAGGAACAGGCTCTCTGACTAGAAAACTCCTTCTTCATCCTATCACAACCTTCAGTGACAAGAAAAGGACAACTTCAACCACTGCGTCATTGATAGAACCTCCCATGGCAACAGTGAAGTCTTTACAGTTGCCTGGATACACAAAGCTTGCTTCACCTTTTCTTTTTCTTAAACACAGATTGAGACATTCAGCTATGAGTCAACCGAGCAGTGTCCTTTGTCTGTGGCATTTTGGGGTTTTCTTTACAACACCGAGCCATCTCATCCATCCAAAGCTCACCATGTAGCTTCAAACTACAATCTGGCAAGGAAACATAGTAAGTAGCAGAACTTAACATCGAGGTATTTGTGTTATGTTATGTTGAAGGCATCTGCCCAGGGCTAGTGCTCATCCTCTCATCAAGCTTGATGCCAGCTGCACCCTGGCCACTCTTACATCACCCTGAGATCAGCTTTACCTCACTGAATCTGGCAACCTTGGATTGCTGATCACCCAGTGATACTTAGGACCCAGAAAATGTGCCAAGCACATCCCATAGAAACTGCAGAGGAATTGCCACCACGCATTACACTCTTGATCAATGCAGTCATGTCCTCTCTGCCTCTTACACATGTGCACACAGTGATGCCGCTCTTTACAAGGCTGTAAAACAAGCACAGTATTGCACACCCATATTTTGATGGACACTTGAGTTGGCTAGATCCTATAATCAATCACCTCACCCGTACCACTTAAATAAGCTCAGGATAACAGGGGAGCACATCACACAAACTCCACATCTTATAATGTGAAAATACTCATCAGTAAGAGCCTCTTCTCAAAGTTATCCAAGCAAATGAATAGATCAGTGAGTTTGGATGTCAAGCAGCCTGAATACACTTAACTGATTAATTTACTGAGCTTCAGCTTTTACTGGCCTTAGTTTTTTTGTTTTGGGAGCAATTAGCAAGGGAAACTGTACATGTAGTACTGATGTACTGATATTCTTAAAACAAAAGAAGAGTGAACCTTGAAACTACTATCTAGCTGTCATGGTTTCAATCTACAGAAGGAAGAAACCCACAACCAAGGCACACCACCAATCTCATGAGGTTAGTGTAAGGGAGTAAATGAAGAGAAGACTTCCAACACCCAGTACAGAACAAAAGGACTTTGACCAGCTGGAACACTAGGGAGAAAATACGGTAAGCTGCATCTTGTACTCTGATCCCCCTCAGAGCATTGAGTACGGCCCAGGCAGTAGCTGGCAGAGTGTTTTTAGCAGGCACAAGATACTCCTGAGGCCTGGATGAAGTGTCATTCCCACAAGTTACAATCTCTTTTGGATAAAGACATGTTCAGTTTAGACAAGCTGGAGCACCTAAGTGCTATTATGTGGATCCATTCCTTCCTACACCTCCGCTCCAACTGCACCACTTTCTGGTGGACCCGCCAGGCTGTGCCAGTTTGTATGGCAAAGGGAGGTGCTCTGGTGTACACAAACAAAATAGGCGAGATGAAGCCAGCTGCAGTTTATTTATGATGGAGAACAAAATTAAATGTTTAAAATAGCTGATATTTGCAGGCAAACAGACAGCACTCTCAAAAGTGACAGAGATCCAGTGAGTGGGCTGTGAATGCCGTGCCTGTTGTACCATCACTACATGTCACTCACTGCTGCCAAGTTCTGCAGGAGGCCAGTTACATTTGTGCAAATTTTAGATCTTGGCACCTTACAGCCCCAGCCCTGTTGGTGATGGAATTTCTTTATTTCAGATGAGCGGATTTCATGGGTTAAACAAATGCACCAAAAGCTAGGAGATGCACAAACCCAGATCCTACAATTGCATGTTTAATCTAGTAGAAAAACAGTTTGCAATATTAAAATCATTTTGGATTTCAGCTGTGTATGTTCCTGAAGTTTCAACCAACCAGGTTAGTCTCAGACAGAGATCTGAGTGGCATTCAGCTCCATCTCATACCAGGTACTACGGCTATTAAACTAACCGTGTGAGCTGTTCCCACTGTCAAACATATTCTGACCTGATTCAGCTCCCCTGTGTTACGCTCATGTGTAACTCATCAGCAGTAGTGGTATTGGGCTTGGGCAAAAAAGACATCACTCAAGAAAGAAAAATAGATGCCTCTTGACAAGAGCATATGTGAAACCTCAGAACGGTACGATGCCGTTTCAATACAACCTCACATATTTGAAAGATCGGGTAAAAAACCCCCAACAATCACAGTGCTTATCAGCTCTAGCAAGTGCCTAGCACCGCAGAATTCTTGCACTATGTATATTTTTAGATCACTCTTACCAGTTATAAAGTTCTGTCCTTGCTGTATATCTTCTGTTAGAACTAGGATATCTGCTGCAGCAGCCCGGATAACCTTTAGCCTGAGCTACAAAACCTTTAGCGGTTTCCAATTATAACAGCAATTTTTCATTCTATAATACAAATAAACCCAAGTGTTATCTCAACACAGAAGACTCACATGAATACCCAATGACTGCAGAATGGTTTCACCATTTTTTTTGTCTATAATTTCCTGCTATTATTTCATTGGGGGGTGACTGCCAAAATCCAAGCAACATAATACATTTCACTGTTTACATCCACTTTATTTTTGTTGTACTGTTGACATTTGAAAATGTTGACATGCAAGGCTGAAATTTCAATAACTGAACATCTAATCTGAATTCCATTATGTTCTTGCACCCTCAAATTATTTTTGAAGTCTCCCGTTTTCTTCTAATTTTATTGTCATAGCCAGCTGACCATGTCTAGGGACCCCACTACCTGCCAATTTTAGAAGTCTTAACTCTCACAGTTTGTGCCATGAGGAGTTTCTGCTCTTTAGAAAGGTATGAGACACAGGACAAGAGTAGCTTTCAGATATTTGGAAGCAATTTCTCCACAAACATGATCTTTGTCTACTGCAACAGTGTGGATTGAGCACAATTTTAGGGAAATGGGTCCTGTAGCAAGGAACTAAACAAAGCCATTGCTAAAACAGTTGTTCTGCAACAACAGATCCTGAATTTTCCCAGAAGCCAATATTATACCCAAGCGTAGGGGTAAAATGCTGTTCTTTGGATAATATGAAAAGAGACTACTTGTCTACTTGGGGTTATTAATGACCACAACTATTCAAGACATCCCTATCACCATTATAGTGTCCCTCCTAAAAGGAAAGCTATTATCCATGGCAACCTGCCCAGATTCCTCCAGAGCTGATTACATTCTTTATAACCTGCCCTTTCAGTCCAGTGCAGCAATCCTGACTTCATACCTGGACGGCTGTATGGGCTCATTTCACGCTCTGAAGCAGTGGCTGCCATCTGTCCTAAAGACTGATCATCAGTGCCTGGAAGAACAATCCTGCCTTTGTCACAAGACTGTAGCTTTTACTTGCTTGCTGTCTGCAAAACACATTCACAGCCTCACAGAAATGGCATTTAGCAGATTGTGATGCTAGTGTTGGGCTCTACTGGTGTGTAGAAAACAAGTCCACATCAAAGGTAGGGTGGTAAATTGTAAGCCAAAAGTTTTTTCCCCTTAAGAAAGGCTGACCCATGTCACAAGCTGGAATTGAGATTTTCAGTTTTTGTAGCTGTTATTGAATGGGAATTTGTGTTATGAATAATGAGACAAACTGCACTCTTTCCCCTGCATAAGAACGTCTTAGACTCCTCCTGACCTGATTTTGCATTTTGTCCTTCCCACTCCAAAAGATGGAAGTGAGCATCTCAGAGAGAGGTGCACACCAGGCACCTCAGCAGTCCTGGAGAAAGCTAAACCCACAGCAATGAACAAAGCTTCAGAGAAAGCTCCAGACGGAACTGAAGCACAATCACCTCAGAAAAGACATAACAGCAAGCAAAGCAGTGGAGCAGGTATTTTAGCAACTGATCATGGATGGTGGCTCAGTTCCCTTTCTTGCTCTGGCACACGTGGTGTGAGGAGTGGCCTGGTTAAGGAGACCAAGGTAACTGACAGCAGACTCATGAGATAAATAAGCTATGGTTTTGTCTAGCCACGGTCTCACTATTCCAGACACCAGTGTGGGCAGGCAGGAACCAGGAGCACTTACGTTCCTGAGATACTTTTTGATCCTGAAAGTGAGTTTGAATCAAATGGAAGGGTCTTCACACAGATGAATAAAGAGAAAATAAAGGCATAACAAAATGTTTTATAATGAGCAAATGTGGGCCTAAGATATCATCTTGCTGTAGGCACCAAACTGAGTTAAAGCTTCCCCTGAACTGTCAGTTAATACATGTTGGACACTGACAAATGTTTAACACAAGTAAGGGCCTGGAAATTGGAATAAACCTATCCAGGGAAGATAAGAGCTCAGTTAATTTAAAATGTAAATGTAGGACTAAAATTGATCTGTTTCAGCAAGCCTCAAATTGCCCAAGTTGAAGTTAAAATAGGAAAGTTGGGTTTTTTTTAAGAACTGTATACGTAAGGCGGTGAGTGTTCTGGACAGCCAGAGGGCTCAAACATTGATCACAGCAATGTACAAGCTTTTACAAGAGGATAGAAGCAGCCTGAGTGATTGGACACTGGATAAGAACGGACACAAGTTATAGACTGCATCCAGCGCGACTGGCTACAGCCTACCTAGTGACGAGTGAATCTGCCACAGTAACGTCCTTCTGGATCTCCCTGTCTGTTTGAATCAAACCCTCTCTGAAACACCCACCCTGCTGAAGGGAGAAGGTGAGGCAAAGAGTGAGTAAAAACAGTTTGAGGTTCAATGAAATAAAAGGCTTAAAAAATGTGCTGAATAACAAAAATTTGAGGGGTCATCACATTTTTTTCCCAGGGGCTGTAATCAGGGTGGAGGAGGAGTAGCAATTCGTAAGTAGTTTGTGCCAAGTCAATTCAGTACTCTTGGAGCCATGTACAGAACTGCTATCTTGGAAAGGCTGAGGCAAAATACCCTTGCTAAAGAGGAAACAGTTATTGGGTATTTGGAGATAGTGGAAGAGATGAGCAAGCAGATGTGTGTGGAGACTAATCAGAATGGGTCATTGGCCAAGCACACAAACAATATTTACATTTGCTGGCAAAAAAGTCTCCATGAAGAAATGTAGAGATGAGAGTTTATTAGATAAATAGGAAGGAAAAAGAAAAAAAGTTGTGAAGACAAACAATGCTGCTGTCAGCTTTTACCCATTCAAAAAGGCACATTGCTTCCAAAAACATCATATTGATTCCTCTCACCCATTTGTGCAACGAGACGAGGGTTTCAGGCTGGGGCGACGGCCCCTGCGCAGCTGTGCTACATTTCATTCCCCCTTTTGTTGCAGAGACAGTTTAGTGGGACACAGTCCCATATTCTATTCCCTTTCCTTCGTTATTCACAGCAGAACCTTTCACTTAGCATTTCTAATAGTGCCATGTAGTGCTGTGGTTTCAGGAAATGCCTGGCTATATTCCCTGCTAAATCAAGCAGGAGTCGTGCTGGCAATTCAAGGAACACCTCATCAGAGGAAAAAAGCAATTGCTGCTGAGCTATTGTTTTCCATTTCATTTCACACACTCAAAAGAGCTCTGGTGACCACCCAGTGGGTGCCCTGAAATACAGATTCCAAGACACCTTCCTGAGCTAGAAAGGCAAACCGGATTTACTGCTCACCCTCTATTGTTACTCTGTCTCTCTTTTCCTGTTAGTTCTTTATTTTCTATTTTTGTGCTTTGCCCCTGTCATTTTCAGCCCTTTTCAGGTTCCCTTCTCAGTTTTGTATGAAGCAGTTGGAAGGTTTCCCTTCAGCAGAGCCTGCTGTGCTCAGGGAGTTTGCTGAGGGGATATTCTACAAGAGGAGCCAGCAAGAATGAGTCAGAATTCAGTAGCTTTAGCAAGGAAAAAGTCTCATATAAAGGATATGTTCATTAATTTATTGTTCTAACTGCTCTGTCCTTAACACTGATAGCAGCTAATCTACTTACATGGCTGCATTGCAAGCGGAACCAGCTGAAACAACAATACTCTTCCCCTTCTTCATGTTCATGAAGCAGCACATGCCGGATTTGCAAAGCAGGTAACCATATATCAACTCCCCTGCACGAGCAAATGCTGCTTTGTGGGTGTGAACTAACTGCACCCAAGTAACAGGATAAAAGAAACCTAAACACTGGAGAGAGATTCAGACCTCTAGTAGGAAGAACTGGAGGCAGTTCAACTCAACATTAAGGACAGATTGTTGTAGGTAGAACAAGGAGAGAGGAAAACTGTTGGATGGTTTGACTTCTCTTCCTCTTGCTGTTTTAGGGGGGACGATAGTTTTCTCCCTAGAAGAGACTCACCAGTGCTTTACACCAGGCACACACAGGTCTTTAAGTGGTTGTCCTTAATTTTTCAAAACGTAACTCTTACACGGTCCAGAAACGGAGCTGCTCCGATCGCACACACTCACACGGTGCCATTAACCCTCAAGGGTAATGGATTTTGCTGACAACAAGTGTAAATAAAGAAGAACTGGCTGGACTGTATTTTTAAAAGCAGATAATCTTTACACTGATGAAGACTCTGTCAAGTCTGAAACTAAGCTACAAATGACAGATAAAAAAAGGCATTAAAGGCTTAAACTTCCTAAGCAAGATATCCCTATCAGTAATAAGTGCTGCTCTAGTACTGGACAGTCACCTGAATTCACAATTACAGACAAAATTAAACCTGGACATTGATTTAATCTAGTAAGCAGCAGACATCTACTTGAGCAGTAAAACACAGGCAGTGTAAATGCACTAAGCAACCTCTGGATGTGTTTAGGAGGCAATTGTTTGGACAGCAGAGTACAGCACATACCAAACTGCACTGTCAAACAACACAGCTCTCACCTGAAGTATAGAGTTGCAGAATTATATTACAGCACAAGTTCTGCAACTGTTGAAGTCAAGATCTGGTTTCCATTCTGGCATTATTTTTTGTAATTTGCAACGACACCCTGAACAGCCTGGAGAGCAGCCTTGGATCACAAGACTGTCAATAGTCACTCAAATTTGAGATCATGTAGACAAAAGCTCGTAAGATGTCATCTGCCCCACAGAGAGAAGTAGCCAAATGCTCTTCTGAATTTCTAGGCAGATGCCACTGAAAAACCCCAGCAAAAAACTGTTTGAGAGCATCTCTTCTTTAAAAAAAAACCCAAATCCAAACCAACAACTTCCATCTAATGTCAAACGGGCATTTGCTACTAAAACAGACCTTCCTGAAGGAAACACAGCAGCCTCAGGTGAAAAGCTCTAATGCTGGTTTTTTAAAAGATGATTGTCACCCTCTATAACTGGGAAAGGAGCTGCGGTCAGTGAATGTGTCTGAGAAAAGGAATGTGGCAGAGGTCCAAGGAGGTCATCTCAGACCTCGGGGCGTACTCAACCCCCGTGTAAGCTGCTGTTCACAGCATCTCTTTTGCGGGCACAAACCACACGTCCTCGCACAGCTGAGGATGACATACTTGTTAAAGGAAGATTCTTCACCATCTCTTCAGAGCTTTGTCCTGCAAGCTACCCCAGCTCTAACCCTGCAACCTCATCACAGGTGACCTATTTCTGATAACCAGGAGCAGATCCAAACCAACAGTAACGTAAAAGTGTGAAGTTTCCCCACCATCATCCTTGGAAACAGAGTAACTGGAAATATTCATAAAATAGGAAAATATAAATCATTAGCTCCTAATACTAAAAATTCTCAGTGCTAATAGGACCTATTTAAGCAGTGTTTTAAAAATACAGACCGATCTCTTAGAGAAAGGACTAGTGTAAGATCTTTGCTTCTCTAAAAGAGCTTCACTCACCTAAGAGGAAATTTTCCCAAGCCACAGAAGAGTCATGCCCCTTTCTCCACCATCATTCCTATCAATTTGAAAATGAACCGATTTGGAGCCCAAAGTTGTTTTTTTCTTCCATTTACACAATGCCACATGCAACATCCAAATATTTAGGACCCCAACAATCGCTTGAAAAGAGCAACAGCTTCAAATATTGAGGCAGACTGCTAACAGCAAACAGGTACCATGAGAGAGCATAAGAACCTGCCGTGTATTTTGCAGTCCGTATTTGAGTCCCAAACTATTTCACTGTTTCTTTAAACAGCGTTTAAAGAAAATACCAGTTCACAAGCTCATTCCTTATTGGCTACCGATCCAGATGGACCTTCAGATCAGACAGGAGATGGAATTACTAATAGCATTCTTATTTCGGGAGCCTCTTACTGACTTCTTTCAGTAAATAAAAACGTACCAAGAGCTGAATATCCCTGTGAATTCTTTCCAACTCAATGGCAGGTGCCTCCGATTTTCCACTGACATGCTGCAAATGAATGATTAAATGAAAGTAAATTCCACTGAGCTAAACAGTGGAAAGAGACACCAACACCACAGGCACTGAAAAAACCAGACAGGCTGCATCAATGAGAAGAGAGGACTCCGAGTGCTTCATCCGCTCAAAAAGACACCTCTTTTTGTACAGGGAGCACGACATTTTTGCAAGGGCCAGGAAGATATCATCTCAAATAAAACTGGTTTTGAAAGCAAAAGTCAGAATTATCACAAGACTCACTAACATAGGTAAGCAAGTTCATATAAAGAAATTCCCAGAGAAGCTCTCTACAGTTCTTAAATAAGCATCAAAGACTTCAGAGAGAAGCGGTGTTGAACTGAAGAACACAAAACCCCAGATCTCTTAGCAAAATAAACCCAGATCCAGCCCTAGAAGGAACTGTGTTGCAATCTGGCTTGCGTACGTGTTTTACCTCATTTTGGTTCATGAAGTGTGGTTAGGCTTGCTCACCAGTTCCTATATGGATGCAAGGTCTCTACAGACAGCTTGTTTTTCAATTCTGGAGTAAGGATGTCTTCTGAACCTTCAGCTCACTGAGAAAAGCATCCAACAGTGACTGCTGAACACTTGATTGTGAGATTATTAGACAAGACTTCATCTTTCTCTCTCATTATTGACGTCTTAATATATTGCTGACTCAGTAACAGGTAGCAAGTCAAAGCAACCAGTGCCAGAGTGGCTGCCCAGCACAAAACTGCCTGGAGAGGGCAGAGGGAACAAAAATTACTCTAGCACATAAGAGCAGTGACTGAGAAAACCATCCATTAGAGACATTCTCAGCTCTGCCAGATCCAGGGCTGCCATGAAGTTGTGTACAATTGAGTAAAAGCTCACCTGCCTGCTCTGAATGTGTTTGACCTTTGTCTTCTCTAATTCCGTTACCTTCTGAATGACAAAAAAAATCAAGTCAAGTACTTGAAGAAAATGGCAGTTCAGTCCAAAATAAAATTATTTGCTCACATAGTTCTCTTTCCCTAGTGAATGTTTTGTACTATTTCCTGCCAAGAACATGTTTATAACCCAAATGCCTGTGCATAAAGGTGGCATTGCACTTTAGAGCTCCACCCTGGGCAGCATTTTTCCCTTAGCCCTTGAATCTGATCCAAAGGGAACTTTCAGTACCACCTTGAAGCCAACAATAGTACATGAGAGCCAAGAGGCACTTCAATTTTTCCATTTAAAGAAGCAAACATTTCAATGCTTTCTTTCCCTCTGACAAGCCAGGCTTACTCACAAAGCAACTTTCAGAGGGCTCTTTTCAAGAACATTTTCAACCCCATAGAGACTGATGCACTTACACATGAAATCAGCAATCAAGTGATGTTCTCATTTACTGTCCTGAGAACAGGAGGAGTATTCTATGTTTTGGTTCTTCCTTAGTCACGATACTCTATTGATGACTACTGTTTAATACTGTTCTCTATTGTTCCCATCTTGGTGAGTTAGCATGCTCTGTGTGGCCAGCACAACTCAACAAAGCCACCTTCAAACAACTCCTACTCTGTTTTGGACCTTCAAGCTGGGGTACTACAGTGTGGTCAGAGCAATCTCTCTCAGAAACAAGGAACATTTTATTTCTTTTGCATTTATGGACAGCTGAGGACTGGAAACGCTGTCCTGAAAAAATGAGCAGAAAATGTGACACTGAAGCATGCAAAGTGTCTTAAAACATCTCCATTAGTTTTCCCTTCACAGTCTAAGGTGTTGAGATCACAGATTCTAAACGTGATAGTCCCTCTTCCTTCATTTAATTACTTCTTTCTATAAGATCTTTCTAATGTGTAGTTGCAGATCTACTCACTACAGAATATTGCATAGGTTAGAATTTTACAAGGACTCAAGAGGAAGTTCTCCAGGTTCATGGATGACTACCAACAGGTACCAAACACACAGAAACCACATGTGGTTCAGGATGTCCTGGAGCACGAGGACTGAGAGACCACTTGTTTGTATATGGAAGGGAACAAAGCAACATATGCAATCACTTTGTTTCTATACTCTTCCCTAGCACCTGCTTTTGACATTATAGGGGCCAAGGTACCGACTAAACACCCTCTGCTCTCTCCCTGTGGCTGTTGCCATGGTGTTTAAAATGGTATTGACCCAGAAGCTCATTCATACAAATAGGCATACTGTTCATTTCAGTTTTTTTTCTTGGGACGAACATTAAAGGAAGTTGTTGTGGGACAGAATGACAGAAGTAAACACTACTTGTTACCCACTATGCAACCTTCAGGTTGGGAAGTGTGTCTGTTAAGTCACTACAATTCTCCTAGGGAAAGAGATTCACTTCTAGGTCTGGTCAAATGAAGTCCTTACTGTGTAAGTTCAATTATGTCTAAATTTATGACCCCAGAAAGAAAAGCATGAATCACTGTGCAGCAATGGTTTAACTTATTCAGCTACTTCAGTGCTTTGGTATTTAAGGATTTTCATTATTTTATTCCCTTAAAAAATGAAAACATTTCAAAGGATTTGCTTCATACTTCTATTGTTCTCTAAAACAGATTAGCCGTGGCAGAAATGATTTAGAGGGCTGATTTATGAGGGGGACTGTTACAGCAAGCAAAACACAGCAGAGGAAAAAGAGTTACTGGTGCTCAGATATAATCCTTAGGGAATGTTTCTGTTTGTATTCAGACATGGCTAGGTGGAATGTCACCATACATCTAGAGGGTAAGCCGATTTCTTGGTGCTCTAGCTATTTATTTTAAAATGACTTGTTAGAGCCACATTTTCTGTTGGGCAAATAAATCCAAAGCATTATAATCTCTACATGAAGAGATGTCAAGAGTCTTCATTCAACACTTAACTGTAAGAAGTGACAACTTTAAATAATGCACACAAGTTCCAATCAGTTGTTTAAACTACCAATTTACTGCTGCTGAGCTTTTATATCCATGCACCAAGGACTCCAGCATGTTGGACTTTCCACGTGAATACTATTTTATGTATTGTAAGATGTTGATGTGCAGAAGTTATATCTATTGACAGAAATTTGTTCAAGTTTCCCTGAACATTGAAGCATGTTTCTCGTAGTATTCAGCACTCTTAACTGATTTTGGGCCAGGTTTGGAAGCCCTTGGGATCAGTTCAACAGCTGCCAGTAAAACAGTTGCTAACACATCCCAGCATAAAAACTAGCTCCCACTTCTTGTCCTCCCAGCACAAGACAATGTGCAGAAGCCAAAGGGAGGTGTGTGACTGAAAATTTGTATTTCAAGGTGACAGTCACCTCCTAAAACAAACACCATCTCCCCACATACCCTCCATCTTTGTTCTTCCTGCAAGGCAATACCTGATTTATCATGATAGCAGGAAAAGGTGGTAGCAGTAGAGCCCAAATGTGCCTTGGAAGGTGAATGAAGTAAATACATACAGCTGCAGAAGAGGAAAAGCGTGACAGAGAGCTATAGTAAGGTGAGAAGAAGTGGTTCATACAGTGGTTCTAGAGAGGGGGGAGAAAAAATCCTCCAGGAAAACCAATATCCCAAACAAGAAGATAAATTGCTTGCTAAGGTACCCAGCAAAACTCTCCTGTGTATTGAAAACAGTGCTAAGTGTAACTGAAGACAGAGATGTTAGACACACGTGCTTTTTGATGTGATTCTCATAACAATATTTTTCCCCCATCTAAAGGTTTTGTTCAGGGAGAAAATGGGGAATTTAGTTGTTTGCTCAGGATTTCCTGATAGATGGCCATGGAACTGTGAGTCAGAGATCAGGGATGTACAAGATAATTATTTACTGAGCAAGCAGTCAGTTCAAGTAAAAGTTCCGTTTTACCCAGCACATTATAAATTCCATGTACTTTAAGGTGGTCTCTCAATTTACTGCTACACATCCCCATGTTTTTCTCTCTTGTTTTCATCCAGAAGGATTAAAATCCTAAATATATGATAGGACTGAACTAAAGTTACTGTCATTTAGTGCTGTGGAAAAAACAGTGATTCTTCTGTAATGGCTAAGTTTAAGATGAATTTAGGAAATTCATTTCACTCATTCAGCAGTTTGCAACTGAAAGATATTTAGAAGTGCACTTCAGCATCACAGAGAATATGTTTGCAATCATGACTTGGGACTACTATCGTTCAGAAAACAACAAACCTGTGTTTTTCCATTTCCAGCCTTAAAGCACAGTAATTGACTTCAGACGTGTAACAAGATCAATGTATGTAGCATACAGGGGAAACCTAACGTGTGCTGGTAAGGGGAGGAATATTATTTATTGCCAATACATAAACCTGCAAACCCAAACTATTTTATATTAGCAAGCACAGCTCTTTGCCTGCTGTAGCGTGGCGCAAGGATTTTACTTGGACAAGATGAAAGCAACTAAAAAAAAATGTAAAAAAATAAGCCAAACCCCCAAAACATTGTGTTTGAATAAAAATACAGCTCAATTAGCTTTCTGTTGGCTACATTTCAATCACATTTAATATTAAATTAACCTGTATTAAAATATGTATAAAGTATGATGCAATGATACATAACCTTTACATATTTATTATATTACAAAACCCACCAAAATCACACAGAATTCAACCAAACTCTGCAAGGATTGTGAATATACATATACACATACTCACCCAACACATGGGAGGTTAATCTGACAAGTCATATCATTTCATATGGTCAAAGTGAAATGAAATCTGTTACAGAAGAGGACTGAGCTACTCTGACACTATTTATAACACTACCATCTATGTACAGCTATCACAGTATTTTACTCTTCCCAGGAGAATGATTTTTAAAGTCAAGCTAGAAGTAACAACACAGTACCATAACACATAACTAAAAATAAGGAATTCCCCAGATGTTTCATATGCTGTTTGGCAGTTAATGAGTGCTTAGATTTTAAAAGCTCTAAAGTCTCAAAACCTGTCTCAGAAAATGGTTATTTCAATTAAACTTCAAGAGCTCAACTTGACAGTACTAAAAAGTTCCAACATTCTAGAAATTCATTGAGATTTAAAAGACATTTATTGTAAAAAAATAAATAAGTAGTATCCAAGACAATTTATAAAGAACATCTGAATGGTAATATAATGATAGTATAAATATGAAACTTCTTCAGAACTAAGGTTTTTTGACTTGCTGACAACTAAACATCACAGGAACACTTCTACTAATAAAAGCAGGTTTGACAACAGAAATCCAACCTGCAACTACTCTTAGCTGACACCTTTTGCCATTACAAGGATGAGAAGTTTACAAAGAAGCAGCGTTCAATATCTGCATGCCAAGGTTAAAATCTTTCTCACTTCCCAAAAGAAATAAAAACAACAGTCGAGAGCTGTACCAGTACATTTCAGATAAAGCAAGATGACACATCACAACTGCAGCACCATGAACTTTGGAACATCTGAAATAATAGCAGAGCATCCGATCTTCAGCCTCCAGCGCAAAGAACAACACTGTGTAGCAAGGGCAGAAGGAAAACTTAAAAACTCAATAACTTAAAACTTAAATGTCAGTATCCACAGTGTAAGTAAAGAACAAAACAGATGCAGAGCTGTTCAAAGCCATGCATGACTATGCTAACAAACAACAGTTACAGCTACCGAGCCACTGCTTCAAACTTCTGAGTGAACAGAGGAAAAAAGAAACTGTGGCTTTGATATCCCCTGGAAAAAAAATCTCATCACGTTGTTTGGCACGGGCGACCCACATTCGCAGACTGCTAAAGCCTACATCTTACTCCTTTGCTTTTGCATATATACATTCCATACAGATAATCTTGTGAGATTATGTCACATTTTAATACTAAAGACCAAATCTTGTTCTAGGCATGGAAAAGCCATGAGGTACTTCATGCAAACAGTCTGAACAAACTTTACAAAACTGTCTTAGAGTCTGGCTTCTTCTTCAGAAGAAAGCAGGCTATCCCCACCCCTCATTGCAAAAGAGCCATACACATGAACCACTAAAAGCACTCATCACTGAAAAGCAGTGAATATTCAAGGACAATTGCAAGAATTCAACAGTCTCACCAGTTCTACGGTAAAATCTGTCTTGTCCTACCCAAACAGACTTTGAACTACTGTGAAGCTAACAGTCACAAGTAGAAAGCAAGTCTTATATCCCCACCTTCATTCCAGATAAAAACTACATGCTAACAGACTACAACCTCGTAGCGGCTTGCAGAAGGCTACTACTCTGAAAGCAAAATGCACTAATGTCAAAGCTAAGAGTGGCACTACTATGACCAAGATTTCATCCTGATCTCAAACAAGCCGTCACATTTACAAGAAAAAGCAACAGATTATCAATCACAATTAGCTAATATTTCAATTTCTTTCACAACAGAAACAACTGCTTCTTTTCAAATTGTAGCTAAAAAGCCACAAAATTTAAGAGCAATACCAGAAAAGTTTATGGGTGATGGAACTTAAATAAATCTCTTATTCTGTTTGTACAATATCTGACTCCTCCCAAAAAGAAAAACTATTTATTTGTAAGAAACTCTTATCTTCTATTTATAGCTTCATAGAAGCTGCTGCATTTTCTTAAAACATTCTATAACTAATAACTTAGAACATGCTATAACTAATAGATGAGTATCATTCGGTTACTAAGTTGATTTATAAATAACTTAATTGTCCTTATGCTATCTTACCATTAGGACAAGAGAGAAATGAGTGCATCCAGAAATTTGCTTCGGTCTTCTATTTTCAGTTCAATTACTAGAATATGAAATAATGAATTACCAGATGTAAATAATGGAAAGATATGCCAGACATCACACAAGTGCTACTTTTAATTATACTGTTTATATTCTTAATCAGTTCAAAGGAAAAAAAAATGAACTACTTATTTGGACAAAATGCAAAGTACATTGTTCATTTTGCTCTTAAACTGATTTCTGGGTGCTCACTACATGACACAGTGGCCACTTTTAAATCTGTAAATGCTTTCTTTTATGTTCAACATGCATATGCAAGTATGCAACGTCAAAACTTTCACAGACAAAGATACTTGAGCAAATCTTGTTGCAGAAGTACCTCATTTTTCAAACAGACAATGAAGAATGCTTCTCATAACATTGCACTCTGGAATCGTGCATCACAAACACACCCCCCTGGATGTTTGCATCCAAGCCATGCACAGGGAAGTGCTTCGCCCACAGCCATTGAGCTTCACCGAGGCTTCGTAAACGCTGACCCCTAAAGGACTCTTTGGGGAATGAGGCAGCGAGAGCAGCACTACTCACTTGACATGTCAAAATGGTTGTGCAGAGTCCTGGAATTGGTACTGTCTGCAGCTTTCTCGAATGCTCTTCCAAAAAAGCTAGATGAACAGAAATACACATGAACATTACAGAAATGCATAGATGTATCAATGTATGGAACTTGTTCCTTGCCGAGGGTGGAAAATGTCTTCCAGGTGGTTTTCACATCACATACTCGGCATACACCGCACTTACTCAAGCACTAGCATCTTTACACTGCAGGCATTAAGAAAAGAAGTCATAGGTCATGTAGTGAGCTATTTAACTTTTTTTAGATAAAGAGTGAGTTAAGAGGGAGGGGAAAAAAAACTTTCAAGGGAACTGGGGAACATCTGTATCCTCTTTCACACCACGTGTAAAACTGTTTCTTTAGGAAGGATACAAATCAACGTATTCAGTGTTACATAGGTACAGGAAAAATACTGCTTCAAAGACAGGAAAAGTCTATAGATAACAAAATCACAGAACATTAGAGATTGGAAGAGACCTCAAAAGATCATCTAGTCCAATCCCCCCTGCCACAGCAGGACCACCTAGATTAAGCCACATAGGAACATATCCAAATTAATCTTAAACGTCTCCAGAAAAGGAGACTCCATGACCCCCCTGGGCAGCACGTTCCAGTGCTCTGTCACCCTCACTGTGAAGAAGTTCCTTCTCATATTGATGTGGAACGTCCTATGTTCCAGCTCCCAGAATCAAGCAAGATTCTGTAGCGAGAACATTCAAACAAGGTGCTTACTTCTTTTTGTCAGAGCTTTGTGTCTCCGGAGGAATCCCCATCATGATCACAGTTCCCTGTTCAACATCCATTGGTGCAGCCATTACCAGCGGCAGCAGTTTACAACGCTTGTTTTTTGTCTGGAAGTCAAGAAGTTTCTTTGTTAGACAAAAACTGGATACAAGTGAGCTTCAGCTCTTCATGTGAGAATTACAAATATTCATCTAAGGATACAGCTGTAACACAGTTCACAGCTAACAATTACCAGCCCTATAATATTGCCTTTTTCTTTGTGTCATGTTAACAATAAGGTTTAACTTATTTAGTGATACACTCCCTTACAACTTACAATCTACAATCTTTGTGCAATTTTATAAGTATTCTACCAATGAAAACTATTTCTAATGCTGCAAAGTCTGCCACACCTTTCCTAGATTCACAGATGTGCTACAATTATCCAACCAATTAGCAGAAAAGCATTATTAAGATCTTTACATGTTCAATAAGCAGCAGCAGGTATCCTGAACTACACTAACTGCTGCACAGGCCACAAGTTAGTCAGAAGGTTTAGATTTACTTACAGAGCAAACAAATGATTTGAGTAAGTATTTACTAAGCAGGCACAGAGAGACTGGTTTGGAAAACAGCTTCACATCTGGTGTACCCTACGTAAAGAAAAAGTATTTCAATTACAATACAAGATCATTCTTCCGCTTCTTTAATTTTAATATCTACTGACAAGTCTAAATGTTTTGCATGGCTCAAAGAACACTAATAAGAACCATTACAAAACAGGAGTTTGAGCTCACTCCCTCAGCAAGGAAGCCTCCACCCCACCACCCCAGCTTTGAGAGGGCCGATTCTTCGTTTGGGAATTTCAGAGTACTCTCTTCAGAGAACAGCATGGAATAGATAAATAGTTCTTTTCTATCAAGTCATTCTTACTGAGTCAAGCTGTTAGAAAAAGTGTTACTCAGATACAAGGCAGCCAATTCTCACCTCCATGAGAGAGCAATAGAGAAAAGGCCCCTGAGAAATTACAAGGTTGGTGCAAATACAGCTGGCCACTGTCTGCTGAATGGCACGTAACTGCTTTTTGGCTAGGTCCAGCCCTTGGTGCAGTTTGTCCAGGTTACCCCTGCAATAAAAAGAAAAAAATAGACACATTCACATAAAAGAAGTTCTTCACACAAAAGTGAAACCTCTCTAAACACTATTCACAGGCATATTTAATTTTTTCTTCAGGGGCTTATGAAGCATCAAAACATCTTTTAGATACATAACCCATGTTCCCCAAATAAAATGTAAGAGAACAAAGACATTTTCAATACCTGGAGAGACTGTCCAAAGCTTTAATGAAATTAGTTGTTTCAGGCCCCTCTTTCTCTATATTTTCCATGAGAGAAGCTGTTGCATAAACTATATCACTGGCTGAGAACTTGTTCTTAAAGCCGAAGTGAATGCTGAAGGTTTGAACTCTTAAATCCTTCATTCTGCAAAATAAAATAGAACCAGTAAACATTATTAACGTTACCAACATTAGTATCAACACTGATCAGCCATATCCTCAGCTTGTTAACAAGAGCACAAAGGCAAATCATACCCTAAACATTTACAATGAGACTAGTATCAATTTGTCAAACCAAACCCCATACTTTCAAAAACATGCTCTTCATACAGAAATATTTGAACTTAATAGAAAAGTATTTTCAGGTAAGGCATTGATCCTGCTCTGACAAGGGTATCGGACTAGATGATCTCTCAAGGTCCCTTCCAGTCCTGATTGTTCTGTGATTCTGTGATTTGTATTTAAAGCAATTTACCCAAACTTGTTTGCAGATTCTTCAATCATTTCCCGAAGATTTTCTTTCAAAGATATGTCCATGGAATTAAACTTCTGTTTCACTTGCTTCAAAGGCAAACTAAAAATAGAAGGGAAAAGCCCCACATTGACAAGTGTGCCAGAACAAACAAATAGTTCACCTTCCTTTTGTAAGAGTTCAATAATACCAGGTAAAGCAGCAAGGCAAGTCTGACTAAGTTGCTTGAGTTCTTTTTTCTTTTGTCATTGAGGAGCAGATGTGAGAAATAAGAGACTACTTAACAATCTACTATTTGACAAAGGCACACAGCTGAACTGCCTGCCATGCATCAAGACACAAGCTGCATAACTCAGCTCAGAGTCTCTGCAACCTACTCAGAGACCCATAGTAACATTAAAACACTGAGTACTCACAAGCTATATTTTCAATATTTTCCTATAGTTACTGGAAAACAAATATTCTTTAATTGAGACAGATTTTTGCAACTTACCCCATGTCAGCCAAAAACTCTTGGAGCTTCTTCTGCCCTTGTACAGACCAAAGTTTAAGGTTAGCAGATGTATATGAAGTGTTACAGAGACTTTCATACAGAGACCAGTGCTGATAAAGAGCCAAGCGCAGACTGAAGAGGAGTTAGAGAAAATAACAACAAAGGCATAGATAATTTGAAGTTACAAATAGTAGCAAAACTGCAAAACTAATATGTAAGCCTCAGCTGCCCTTATATATTGAATCTCTGTGCTGCAGAAGCTAGAGTTAGAAGCCGCAGGTGTACTTGACACAAGATGAGCAGCCTTGACTTGTGGCTAATTCTGGAAGGCTAAGATGAACTGAAGCTACATGAGCTTTTGAAAGAGGAGTTCAACACAACATTCAAACTTCCATTTATTTTAATTCCATTCTCAACAGCAGAGAATGGAAATGTTTTCCCTACATAAAAACACAAGCACAACTGGGGTTCACCAAGTAGGTAGAGTAATAAAGTTCAAGGATCTTCAAGCTCATGTTTCAACAGAAACACAAGAAGCTGTAGCTCGCGTACAGTGATCTGCCAGTACTGCTCTGTAGCTTGTTATAAGCACTGGAATGAGCTGCACAGAGAAGGTTGTGGAGTCTCCTTCTCTGGAGTTGTTTAAAACCTTCCTGGTCATGTTCCTGTGCAACCGGATCTAGGGGATCCTGCTGTGGCAGGGGGACTGGACCAGATGATCTTTCAAGGTTCTGTGATCTTCCCCAGATCTTATGCAAGGATACTCATATTCAAATGCTATTCGCATGCAATCAATTGACAGAGAGTTTTGTTCGTCCTCATTGCGGTGGTTATGGCGGGACACGTGGCGCTGAAGGATCCCAATATCAGTCACATACTTCATTCTTGAACAGAAAACAAATTTGCTCATACTTCACTTTAACTGTGTAATTTGTACTTGTTTACCAGAACACAGAAATGCTTCCTAAGGATACCAGTCAGCAGCAGAAAACCACAGCTTCAGCTTAGAGCAAAAACCCAGATGAACTTACTAAATAACGTTCTTTTCAGCCATACACCTAGGTAATTAAAGCTAAAATAAAACCAAGACAGACAGAGATGGGCTGACTAATGAAATGAGCTACTTATTACATTTATCTCGTTAAAAACATTCGTGTATTAGTAATTACAGGACACCAAAATTCAAGTGTGCACACATACTACTAGAATTTTGATGGGATCTAGTAGGAAATAAGAAACAAGAATATACCATTTTTTTCTTTAATAAAACTGTATCCAGTTTATATTTATGTGAACTGTTACATATAACTTCTTCCCAAACCACAAGTGATTGTTTTATATTTTTGCAAAAAGTTAGAAAATTTTAAAGGAAAAAGGCAGTTTGTCATGCTGTACATTCCCATTTCTGGAAACCACCAGATCACGTTCAGTTGAAGATATTTACTGCCACTGTATATTAGTGACATGAATTCACATGCTTCCTGATCTCTATTTTACCCAATTGCTATTAGTTGCTCCTAAAAAATTCATTACAAGATAAATAAATAAAACATAATAATAAAGATAAATTTAAAAGAAAGTTTCTTACTGAGTGATTCTATCTTGGACCCACTGATCTGTTAGGCCAACAATAGCCCACCTAGAGTTGGGGGGAGGAAAAAGAAAATGAAAACAAAGGTTAAATACAAAACAATATTCCAGTACATTACAGTTAATCCTCATAGTAGGTAACAGAGTAAGTAAGAAATACCGTTCATCAACGGTACCTAGAATTAATAACAAAGCTCTATGCTAGGACTCCTCCTTCGGCCGAAATACACCTCCCTTTTTCTACACAAAAATTACTGGTTGCTTGTACCTAGCTTATACACACACGTCCTTCAAATCCAGATGTACATCCAATCACAAAATAAACTGCAGTGTCATACTGTGAACAAATAGTTTTGCCTGTCTTTACTACGGGTCTCAGCCTCTAGCCTGTATGAAAAATGATAATGGGAACATACCACAACATATCATTCAAGTCCTTAGACATTATCCATGCCAGATCAAACATCACCATCGCAGACTACAAGGGAAAAGCAAAAAGCCAGGATAAACTAACAACTCTGACTTCATTGAACAAATACAACACAGCCAAACTTGACAACTACTAGGACATTACACAAAAATTGTGGAAACCACACTCGTCTCTGAATCTGCAAGTGTCTTTAAGATACTAACTAGTAAGAAAAGTACTTTATACAGCTCTGCAAACCTGTGTTATGTATAAAGCTGCATTAAGAAAATATGACAATAAACCAAGTGACAGAAGAAACAGTTTGATGTCCTAATGGTTGTTATTCTAACCCTAGTTTGTTTGCCTTCTAATGTAATTTATAACTCTATTACCTAAGGGTTATAAATACTTCTGTCCAGACCTAAAATAGATTACAGTATCATCGTATTTTTATAACAGCATTTATGTATCAAACAATAAAACTGTTATACATTCTGGTTTACCATTTCACCCCACCATTCACATCAGATTAACTGCTGTGCTCGGCTGGCTGTTGTCTGCCAGTCTACCAGAACTGTTTCTGCATTGCACTTAACTAATCAGCAGTAAAATTGAACACAACCAGCAAACATTAAACTTTTAAGTCAAACTAGTTGCACATGTATTGTTACATGTAAAGTACCTGATATTAATTATAGCACAGTATTAGACAAATTGCATCATTGGATGTGGTCCAATTACCTTTGCATTAGCACCTTGTGTTTTTATGGCAAATGATTTTGTACTTACTGAGGTCCCATGGTATTCGTATTGCTCATAATCAAAGAGAATTTCTCGTCTAAAAAGGGAAAAAACCCCACATTTAACTAAGTGGTGAACTGGTCACTAGATTAAATTGAAAACATAAACATGAAGCAGTATTTAAATTTCATTTCCTGCAAGGCAATTTTATTTTAGTAGCTACATGGAAGTCACAACTGAAATGAACTCAAAATAGAAAGGAAAACTGTATGAAATCATTATACCTCAAACCCCATTTCACCCTAAGATAGACAAGAGGAGAAAACAACTGCTACTTGGAAATTAAGCAATGAACCTACCGCTACTCAAATTTTTAAGTTACTATTTACAGCTATCCAAGAAATGTAAAAGTTTTATTTTTATGTAGTAAATATCTCTGTCCACTTTCTGAATAAACTTAGAACTAAAGCATCTTGTAAATAAAACAAAACAACATCATGTTTTTGTAGCCTTTACAAGATTTTAATCGAATAAGAACAAGAGATAAGAGCAAAATAGAAGTTACACGCACCTGCGTGCTTCCCATTCCCGCCTTTGTCGCCTTCTCATCGTTCTCTCTATTACATCCTGTAAGTTAATTTGGGTGTTACAGAGCTAGAAAAACCACTCTAGTAGATTAGCATTTCTCCAGACAGATCAGTTACTAAGTCTTAATTTAAGTCTTTTAATTGAGGCTTCATTAAAAATAATTCCTACTAACTACATCTAATTATTAAAGCATTGTTATCAAATATTCTTCCAAGGAACACACTTTTAAAGTCTTTACCTGCTAGCATTTATTTAGCTCGCTTTCACAACTAAGAGGCTCAATACACAGTATTTCCAAATGTAGCAACATCGCATCCTAACATTTTATCAGATAAAAATGACATTGATGGGAAAGAAAGAACTTATTTATTTATGTAATTAATGAAGCTCAGAAATCAATGCACTCATTTATGTTTAAGCTCCATATATAGCATCAACAGTCTGAAAATTCAAATAAGCCATTAGGATCTTTGTGAAATACTTTACACATTCAAGCATAGTTTCTGTTTATAGTGTTTACAGATTTTCCTTTGAACTTCTGATATCTGCTTTTGCAGAGTTTGTGCATTTTTAACTATTAGTCTATGAATGGCACTATGTTAATAGAAAAATAAGATCAAAAATAAGATCAAAATATACGTTAAATCTGAGAATGCCTTTACATTTAATTGTCTCTATTGCTAGGCTCATCTTAGAATCCTTATACAGTATGAATAAAAAATATGCTACAAATAAAACAAATGACTGTGTGTCTGCCGTAATAGACTTTTGTCAGTTTACTGCCACGGTGTTTGTGAGCTCCTATCTTCTCAAGTAATTATTCAAAAATCTTTAATTTAAACAAGTTGTACTGCTAGATAGCTGGAGAGATAGATCTACCTCTTCAGCTCACTGGTTCTATAGAGAGTATTATTGTGTACATGAAGTACTACTGGTCACACTAGTTGAGCTTTAAATCTCACATGTGAATTTGAAAGCATGACTGTTAAACTCAAATATCACTGCTATGATGATGTACAGTGTACGCAATAACTTTTCTCTTCCTTCTTGCCACAACAAAGTCATAGGAACACACCTCTTCATATCGTCTACGTTTCTCTGAAGGTTCTGACCCATCATTCTCATTTTCTGAGTCTTCTTCATCGTCCTCGTCTCTGAAGATATCATCATAAGCAGGAACATCGAAATCATCGTCTTGTTTAACTAACAGCTTAATCTAGTGAGAAATAAAAAAGTATTTTAAGTATCTTATTTACTGATTAAAATGAATTGCAACTGACAAATGAGAATACTTCAGACACTTAGTATGAGAATCCAAAAATTCTTTCCATCTGTGAGCAACACCTCTCATAACAAAAGTACTTCTTTTTTGATACAAAGACCATACTGATTTACACAAAATAACAGTAAAAGCCACATTCTCCTTAGTTACATCATTACTCAAAGAATTACTTTTTTATGTTACATTTGTTTGTTAAAGTCATACTGTCAAATCATTTGTGCTTAACACTGAAACTCTAGATGTTGCTAGATGCCCAGAGGTAATAGCTGTTACATTCTGGAGAACATTTACCTGTGTGTCATTGTAAACATTCACAACATTGATAGGTCTGTGGCTGTCACAAACAAAGAAAAACATGTCTTCTTCAGGCTGCAGGATCTCCAGAAGATCAACATTGGCACCACAATTCATCAGGACAAAATATTTGAACTGCAAACAATGGGGGAAAAAAGAGAGAATGCTTTTTACTCAAATTATCAGAAAACAGAAAAATCTTGAAAACACTTCTAACAAAACCTCCAAAGCACTCAGCACTGCCAAAACTTGTAAAGACTTTCTGATATTTGACGTCTTAGACAAGGAAAAATTGTAAGACAAACCACCAAATTCAGGTATATTGGACATCCAATACCAACATCTTTTATGTCTCAAAATGTTTGCAAGCTTGAGCCTCTATCAAAATTATAACATGTTAGTTTGAGCTGATCTGAAACCTTAACAAGGTTGCTACAGGTACGTTAAAACTTAACTGTAGGTAATAATTAAAGACATAAAAATGTAAGTTAAGGAAAGGGAAGAAGTGCATGTTCCTATAATAAGCTGCAACTTAAAAATTTTTTCACCTGATCTTTATGCTCGAGAAAGGCAGTTTCAAGTTCTTGCCATCCAGACACTGGAACGAGTGTGTACTGCACATGATCACACTGAAACAAAGCCTGAAATAATGCAAAGAGTTGTTGGCAAAAGTAAAGGGAAACAACTTCTATAGTTCTGTCCATTATATTGTAATTCTATTTCATACAAATCTTTACCTTGAAGACACCCCAAATGATAAATCTACATAAACTTTAGAAGTGTGAGTTACCAGATTTCAGTGTCACAGCTTATGGAAAAGAGTAAGTTAAACCTTCACTCTTTCTTCAGTTCAAACTTTCTTTCTGCAGTTCAAACTTGTTAAAAGGATCCCAGGGCATTTTTTTCTTTTACTGTTAGCCTATAGTGATAACGAACAAATACTTACTTGAAGTATTTTGCAAGCACATAAGGCATCAACATCTGAAGCAACAAGAAGAAGAACACGCTGCAAAAATAACAGAGCAACAGTATTAATGCATTAACAAAAATGCTACAGCTAGCATGCTGGTACATGAAACTCATAATCACTGTGAGATCAGACAGTGAAAAAAGTAGGTAGAGGTCATTATAATCAGAAACCAGGATTCCTTAAACCAAAAATAACTGATTTGTATGTCTGTAAATACAAACAATAAACAACTCCACACACCTCAAATAAGTCAGGCGCTTTGAGGAAAGGTAATTATTTGAACTTCTATGATGAACACCTAGTGTTTAAGGTTCAGAGCTACTCAGCTCTACAGCTATTTTCATCATGTCTACAAAGGGCTACGTTTACAGCAGGGATCTGGATCAGATTAAAGAGGATCTGTAGCAAAACGAGGAGCAAAGCAACCGTTGGAATAACTTTGATTTGGGCAAAAGAGTTATCTGGTGGTTTTCTGGTTTGTTTTGCTTGGGTTTAAAAAAATTTGGAGAAGTCGAGGAAAATTTGCACAAACCATAACACAACTGCGCAGGTTGAAGTTACATTATGGATAACAGATTTTCCACGAAAGTTTTATCTCTTCATTGGAAGTAAAAAACGAAAGCAGCCAGCCCGAGCTGCTACTGAGGTTTCATTGCAAGAGAAACCTCAGAGCAGAAGAATAGGAGACTTAGTTTCCCGGTAAACAACACCTAATCGGTGCAAAAGACATAAACAAAAAAATCCGTAGACCTAGCCGTGTCTTGGTTAAACAAAAGACCCACGAGACCACCTAAAGCATTGGGGAGAGAACCTGAGCGGGAAGTGCGGACTCTAGCTGGGCTCTGTCGCTCCGGGAGCAGCTTTGACTGGGATTTCCAGCACTTGGGAAGGGCATTTCCCAGTGCGGACCGTCAGCGAGGCCCAGCCGTCAGACTCGACACTCCCAGGGCACCCTCAACCTCCCCACACACCTGCCGAGAGGCCCGGAGCCCTCAAGAACCGCCCACCCGCGGTGACCCCCTGCCCCACACCTGGCTGACGATCACGTCGTAGAACTCCCGGCGGCAGTCGGCGATGAACATGGTCCCAGCGATGGGAACGCAGCTGCAGCGGAACGGCGGGGGCGCGGAACGGCAGCAGCCAGGGGCCCCCTCTGCTCAAACTGGGCGCGAAAGCATCGGTGCTTCCCATTGGTCTGCTCGTCACATCTCGCTGGCCAATGAGAAAGTGGTTGCCCTTCGTTCGTATCGCGGATTGGACAATCTGACCAACCCGTTCCGGGTCTTCGCCAATGGGATCGGGAGAATCGGTGTCACTCGCGTAGAGACACTCCCTGCACTGCCCTCACTGCGTCTCGCCTTCCGCCCTCACAGACAATGATTCCCTGGGGGCCGGCGCCGCGCAGCACGCTGGGCGGGGCCGGGTACTGCGGGGCCGTGCCAGCAGCAGCGCTTCGTTCCACGTAAAGCAGCGGCAGCCCAGCTGGTTCCTCCGCGCAGTTCGCGCTGCCTCTCAGTGCCGCCACCATGGTGAGGCCCGGCGGGGGGGAGGTGGGAAGCGCCGAGTCACGGCTGGGCCTCGCGTCCTTTCTCGCTTGCGGCCGCTGCCCCTCCGGTGAAATCCGAGTGCTGTGAGGGCGCGTTACTCGGTCGGATGTGGGTGTTGCAGGCCTACGCGGGGCCGGGCCTCAGTGCTGGCGGCGGTTTGCGTGCCGTTCGGGACGAGCCGCTTCCATTTTATGCTTCTTTCCGGTTCTGAAGTGCTCGGCTTCCCGTCCGCTGCGGGGGAAGTGGGGCCCTGGGCTCCCGAGAGATCGGCCTTCGCCGGGGATCCCGCTGGAGGTCGGAGACCTCAGGAGCGCTGGGACACTCCAGTGCACTGTAGAGGCTTAAGGGAGTGCTGGGACACCCCAGTGTGTCCTCTGTTAATACTCTGTGTTTGGTTTTGTTCCTATAGTTCTCATTTAATATGTTTGATCACACCATCCCCCGGGTGTTCCAGAACCGCTTCTCAACCCAGTACCGCTGCTTCTCCGTGTCCATGCTGGCTGGGCCTAATGACAGGTCTGATGTGGAGAAAGGAGGGAAGAGTACGTGCGTGTTTTATTTTGACCTGTTGGAAGAGTATTTGTGAATACGTGTTTTGGCCAAGGCTACAGGAGCCCTGATAAACAGGAGGTGTACGTAATGTTAGAGACTGGAGCTAGCAGAGTGCCCTGGTTGGGGCTTTAAGAAGGAGGGGAGGGAGGTTTCATTGCATTAGCATGAAATTAAAAAACTTACCGAGTGAGCACTGGTTTAGGAGCACGAGAAGACCACACTTGTTTGTTTTAAATCTCTTGTTCAAGCTTTAGGTCCGTTATGAAGCATGACAATTTATAATTTAGGATATTTTTCTGGACCTCACTTAGCTTGAACAAGAAGAATAGATCAGCCAGTTTCCTTTCCAGTCTGACAGACTAATGCTGTGTTGTTTTGAGTTGGCATGGATTTAAGAGCAACTGTAAGCCCAAACAAATTTACCTTTAGGGAACATTTTCTTTAGTACTAGGTACTGTAAAGCTTTGTCTTACCTTTTTCTTTTCTTTTCTGGTTAAAATCTGAGCTGTCCATGCTAGCAGGTAGTTTTGTCATCACAAATTGTATCAAAACCTCTATCTCAAAAACAAACTTGCCAAAGATTTTACCTCTTTTTTTTTTTTTTTTTAAGAGGAGATATGAGAGAAAAGATTAATGAAGACTATTTGTACAGTCATACCCTGACTAATCTTAAATTATTATTTATTTCTACAGTAATTATGCCACCATCGGCTTTGGATCAACTCAGTAAGTGCATATTTTATTCTGGAATGAGTATGAGAAATACGAGCAAGTGTGTAAGCAAACACTGCAGAGTTTTAATTACCCATTAAAATAGCAGTTGCATACAGACTAGCTTAAAAAATGTATTTTGTCTGTCAGAACTAATGGGGCTTGTCTGTCTCCAGGTGCAAGTATCTGAAGTGTAAGTGTTGGCAAGAATCAATATATTTTAACTATTAATAATGTACTCAGGAGAATGCTTACAGTTGATGTAGTAAATTCTTAATATCAACGTTCTTGTTCTGGATGATACTGTCTGGAGCAAAACTTATTTTAAAGACAAAGCTACTGATAATTGACTTTGAAATGAGGAAAAAGGCAACTGAATCAGCAGTAGAATGGTCTTTATTGACCTTTTAACTGATGGGTTACCTCTTGAGTTTTAGCTGTAATGGAATTTATTTCAGAAATTGGTTTAATCAGGATTTAATCTTACAATGGGCAGGGCCAGTTAAAATTTTCTAGGTAGGACCTAAGCAATAATAGTACAGGGACATAACAGTAGCAGATTCCTCTGCTAATACCCACTGCCTGTTTACTCCTGACTTTGAGAAAATGTTGGAGCAGCACTTAAAGCTCAGTAGTGTGCTTTCAGTAACTTTATTTATGTTCTTCCCCGGATAGTTCTGAGTAATTGGAATAACGGCGTGAAGGGAACCCTCTCCTATAGTCTAGCCCGTTCTCTTGCTAATGTTCAGTCTCAGAGACCTTCAAAATATGTTAGTGCCTTTCAATAAATAAAATCTTTTTCTCCTTTCTCATCAGGCCGACTCAATATTACTTACCCAATGCTCTTTAAGCTGACCAATAAGAATTCTGATCGAATGACACACTGCGGAGTGCTTGAGTTTGTGGCTGATGAGGGCATATGTTACCTTCCACACTGGGTGAGTTGTCACCTGCTGAACTGTCAGAACCTGAAGAGTAGGATTGTGAGTTGCCAGCTTAATATTAAAGGGATAAAATGTTTCCTCAAAGTGTGCGTCTTTGCAAGACATGTTCCTACAAACAGCTTTTAGTCACAGCTCAGGTTTCTCTTCATGGGGGTTTAACTAAAGCAAGCAGACTGCTTTTAAAGATGCAACTGACTTCTTCCTGAAATTAAACCATGGTAGACTGGTGCATTTCGAGGAAGATGGTGTCCCCAGCAAAAATAGATCTGTGTATGGAAAAAGAATTAAATAGATCAGTTGTGCTAATAGTGGTTTGTTTCTGTATTTATTTTCATTCTTTCAGATGATGCAGAACTTGCTTCTGGAAGAGGGAGGCCTGGTGCAAGTGGAAAGTGTTAATCTTCAAGTTGCCACTTACTCAAAATTTCAGCCACAGAGTCCAGATTTTCTTGACATCACCAATCCCAAAGCAGTGTATCCTTCCTATCAATTATGCAGCAGGGTGGTAAAGTTTTCTCCCAAACTGCAATGATAAAGTAGAGCTAGCTTTTTCAATGTGGCTACCCAGTAGCTCCTACCTACTGCTGCTCCTTCTGAAAAAAAAAAAAAAGATGGAGAAGTCATACAGAGATGTTGCTGACTGCTGACATGAAGTGTAGCCTCAAGTGAAGCAGCCTCAACCTTGGCTTAAAATCTGTTAAGTTTGACTGGCCCTCACAAGAACATGTATACTCTATACTTAAAGTCTGTCTACAGTACTGATGACTTTTAAACCACATTTCAAAGACCAAGGACCAGAGTTTAAAAATGTAGCTTATATATATGCTTATGTAATGTTAAAGCTTTGGTGCTGCATTGAAAACACACATTTCATCTTAACACATTCAAAAGATTAGAAAATGCACTGAGAAACTTTGCTTGCCTCACTACAGGAGATGTTATTGCCATCAACTACAATGAAAAGGTATGGTATACAACACGGGCCATGCAGGTTTTTTTGGGTACCTTCAATTTGAGAAAATAAGTTCTGCCCCATGTAAAGAAGCAAGCTGTAGATCAACAGATTTTGACCATCTAAGTGCTTGACTACATCTTGTGACTAGATTTTGTAGATGAGTAGTTTTGTCAGCACATGACACATTTGATCACTTGGGACTGTAGACTAAGCTCAGTTGTTGGGTGTTGGTGCTAAAACAATCAATGCAGAGCTGTGCAATGTTATTGACAAGTAATCACAGATGGTAGATTGTGGAATCAGTTTTCTGTTGGAGGAGAAAAGGGGTCAATTAAGTCATCGTCAAAGCTGCTGGTTGGATTGTTTTTGGCTCATGACAAAATACTGTGCAGCTGGATGTTTTTTACAAGACAAGGGACAAACTTCCTCCTAAATTCAAAATCTCTTTCAGATCTACGAGCTTCGGGTAATGAAGACCAAGCCAGATAAGGCTGTGTCCATCATAGAATGTGATATGAACGTAAGTTAAAGCTAACATGGAAAATCTGCTTCTACTGTGTCCTCCCAAATGGAGAGGGCTTCCCATTCAGTTGCTAACACCATACACCTCTGATGCTGCAGGAGAGGTAAAATCAGGTGGTATAGGGAAGATGACTTGAGTACCACGTGTACCTTTGTAACCACATCTGTGGTCTTGAGGTGCACTGCATGTGCCATTAGGTGACTCGTGCCTAGAATTTAATGTTTAGCTTCAGTGTGTTTTGTAATCTGAGTTACTTTTCTAACAGCCTTGTTTTAAAACTCCAGTGTTGCTGTGGGATGCTGTTTTACTGCTCTGTTTTGGTTACATGCTGAGACGTTCATGGCAGGCTTAGTCTTTTCAGTTACGAGGTAACTGAGCAAACCTGCTCCTTTTAGGTCAAAATGGAGTGATAGTTTGTGGATTTTTGAGAAATAGTATTATAAAGTTTTCAACTGAGAGAAAAATATCAATCATGCTTATTTTCCTGCTTCTTGTGTAAACAGGTGGATTTTGATGCTCCTTTGGGATACAAAGAACCAGAAAGAAGCTCACAAGATGAAGACTCCACAGTAGGTTAAACTTCTGTTCTTCAGAATTTATTCCCTAGAAGTCAGCCGTGCTTGCCATGAAGCAACAACGTAGTTTATTTTAAGACTAAAGTTTATTTATCTGATACGTTTGTGTGTGATACTTAGGGAATGGTTGCTTACTAGCTGTTGATTTTGGAAGGGGATTCTTTAGAAGTTCCATTTGGTCAGAAATAGGTTGAACTGGTTTTGAGTGTTCTGCATATGGCAATGTGAGTACAATGAACTATTGCGTTTTTCATTTCCACGCACAGGATGCTGAAGCAGACCATAGTGGATATGTGAATGAAACAGGATTTCGTGTAAGTTCCCTGTTTCTTCTGGTTGCTGAATGTTGTAAAATTGTGAGGGGAAAGTACTTCCAAACAACTGCAAAATACTAGTGTCCTTAGAGGTGCTTCTCACTTAACTGGCAGATATCTGTGATTGCTCATGATGCTTACAGCCAGTGACAATATGACTTAGTAAAGGGATATCAGGCATTGGAAGTGGTTGCCCAGGGCAGTGGCGGAGATATTTAAGAGTCCTGTAGACATTGTGCTTGGGGTAGTCAGGGGCTTTTAAGTGTTGAGATGATGGTTGGAAAGATCCTGAGGGTCTTTTCTAATCTGGGTGGTTCTGTGACTGAAAGGATACCAAGACATACTTGTATGCGCAGGGTTCATCAGCTGAACCCCCCGGCTAAGTAAAATAATTAAATAGAAAGGATAGGTTTTACAGAGTGTGCTCTCAAATACAAGATAATGAGTTTTAATATAACCATTATGGGTATGCAGGCATTCTCTGGTTCTGGGAACAGATTGGATGGCAAGAAGAAAGCTGTTGAGCCAAGTCCTTCACCGATTAAGCCAGGAGACATTCGAAGGTATGTCTGTGTGTCTAGTTATCAGCAGATCATGGGTCAATGCTTGATCAAGCTTTTTGTTGGTTCTTTTGGTTTGCCTGCTTCTGTAGTATAAACAAGCTGATTTAAGTTTGCATTTAGAAAATAAATAATGTAGTCTTCTAGACTGACTGATGTCCCTGACTACATAAGAGGCAGATCCTAAGTTTGTGTTACCAAAAGTCACTCAGTCGACTCTGAGTCTGTAGAAGACAGGCAGGGGGAGGCAGACCATCTAAACTGGGCCTGATGGGCTGGATCGAGTGATAGCTTAGGATGCTGCCAGTTCTCTGAGGTGAACTTTGATGTTGAGTTAAATCTTGAGTCGGGTGGATTGCCAAAGCCAAGCCATTGGTTGGTTGTTTGGTTTGGGGTTTTTTCTTCCTTAAAAGGAGATTTAGAAAATTCAGACTTTGAAGTATACAGCAGTGTGGTTCCTTTGGTCTGCCATTTACACTTCTCATGATAAGACTTGAACCCTTATGGAAAATTGGGTCTGTAGCCTTGTGGAAACCACAGGCTGTCCATAGCCAACCTTCTGTGGCAGCTCCACTATGCGTTTGTTTCCTTCATGCAGTGTATGCTTACCTTCAGAAAATATTTCGGGGCTTTAACATTAGAAGTACTCGGTGATGGAAGTCTCCAGCCCGTGTTGGTGCAATACTGACAGTAAACAGTTCTCACTGTTTTCAGTTGGATGGGTGTAAGACTTCTTTCATAATATTTTTATGCTTCTTTTCCAGGGGAATACCCAACCATGATTTCAAGATTGGTAAAATCACATTCATTAGAAACTCACGTCCACTTGTTAAGAAATTTGAAGAGGTAAATAAAGTTCGATCCTTCCTAGATTTGCACAGAATTGGAACATTGGAAAGAACTACTGTTCATGTTTGTGATTCCTTACTTCACACCTGATGTTGCTCTTCTGCTGTGAAGTGTTGAGAGTTAAAAAGGTGGTTTGAGTCAGGTGGAAGCAACTTCCAATGCAAGAAGATTGGACTGATGCAAGTTTAATAAGCCAATGTGTATTTGTTTGACTCGGATGAAAGGTCACCATAATGGCCTTATTTCATTTTCAGGAAAAAAACCTGGTTATTACTTAAAGATGTGAAAAGTCTACAATCAGTTGCTGCTCTGAGGGAATGTTATTCCTAATGATTGTTAAGCTTTCATCACGCACAAGCAGTGACCAGAGATGTAACTATTCTTTTCTCCCCTCTCATCATCTCAGGAGGACCCTGCAAACCGGTTTATTGCCTTTTCAGGAGAAGGCCAGTCCCTGCGCAAAAAGGGAAGAAGACCCTGAGTTGTGGTACCTTTAATTCTCTTAGGAGGAAAATAAAATAGCAGTTATAGCATATGGATCTTAGTTACTGCAGCTGAGGGATCATTTTGCATTGCAGGAATATTACTTCTGGTTTTGATTCACACTTAAAACCAGAGCTGTCAGACTGCCCTAACTTCTGTTTGAAAGTTTAAATTCTATGAATTGCGAAGTTTTTGTAAGTATTGTAAAGAGGAAAAGTGGATCTTGGATTAACCTGAAGTAAATCTATCAAGTTTACCTTACTAAAAGGTCTGTTTCTTAGCATCCTACATTCTCCTATGCCAAGTGATAGAATTGCAGAATTCTTGAGGCTGGAAAAGACCTGAGTTCATCAAGTTCAGCCTATGACGTGACACTACAACAACAGCTAGACCATGATACTAAGTGCCACATCCAATCTTCAGGGATGGCAACTCCACCACTTCACTGGGTAGTCTATTCCAGTGTCTGGTTGCCCTTTCTATGAGGAAGGGCTGCCTAACATCCAACGTAGCCCCCCTCTCCCCTGGTGCTGCTTCAGGCCCTGCCCTCTTGTCCTGTTGCTAGCTGATGCCAGTCTCATGTTGCTCTGTGTGTTTTCCTCTTTTATCCAGGTAAGCACTTTGGTGTGGTGTGAATGAAGGGAACACGTGGGTGTGCAGGACTTGGCAGGAGTGTCTGATCCTAGCGTCAGGGTTGCGTTACAGTTGCCTCTGAGCTACCCCCTGTTGTTGCTGTTCATAATCGGTTACAGTTCAGCTACAATAAACCACTGGCAGACCCGTGGGGCGGGCAGGGAGTGGCGAGACCCAGCTGCCCTGCCCTGTGCTGGTGAGGATTTGGAACAGGAGCCCTGTATCCTGCGCTTTGCAGACCGGAGCCATTAATAAGAGCAGTGGGGCGGCTTCGGTGAAGGCTCCCGGGTCCCCAGCGTGGTGACTACACCCCTGCTGATTCCCGAGGCTCCCGCGAGGCGCGGCCGCTGTGGTCTCCGGATGAAGCGTTGTGGTGCGGGGTCTCGCGTGCTCGCCGGGCCCCCGCCCCGCAGGTAGCCATTGGCTCGCGGAGCCGGGGGTGGGGCGGCTCCCCTCGCCATTGACCGGCGGGGATTGGCTGCGGAAGAGGCCGGCAGCGGGGCAGCGATGGAGGGCCATGAGGCCTGGCGGGTGAGTGGGGCTCACGAGGGCGGGCAGCGGCAGCTCCCCGCGGTGTCTGCTGAGCGTGCTGTGTGTCCCCGCAGCCGCCGCGATCGTGCGAGGATTACCGGTGGGAGTGGCGGCACTGCCGCGGGCTGCGGAACGCTTTCCACCACTACTACGCGCACGGGGAGCTGCCGGCCTGCGACCGCTGGCGGGACGACTACGAGGCCTGCCGCGCCTGGGAGCGGGACCGCGCCGCCGCCGCGAAGGTACTGGAGCGAGGGGCGGGCGCTGGCGATGACTCCGGAAGAGTAGAGGAGCATCTAGGCGTGGGTGGAGGTCGGTGGGAGGGATGGTCTTAACTTGCAGCGTGAGACTGTCTGTGCTGTAGCTCCTCATTTCAGTTACTCTGACGTTCCCTTTTTAATAGGAGAAGCTGCCACGTTACAGGCAAAAAGTATTCCAGGGGTGTCCGGAAATGCTCTTGACTACAGCCCCGTGCACACTGAAACACACTAGCCATTCAGCATAGTATTTCAGCCAACTAGGACAACTTCTGTTGGGAAACTACCACATAGGTGGCAGATGGCTTCATAATAGAGGAGTCGGATGCAAAATACAAACTCGTTATTGTTAGAAGTTTGTATCTTGGTTTACTTTGGTAGCATTTGGCTCCTCTTCAGCATGATAAACTTCAGCTCCTTGTTTTGTCTCAGCTACTGCAAGAAATAAGCTGTGTAAGACTTAAATGTCCATCATTACTGTGGTAATGTTTTTCCTCCCCTCCCTGTATTTCAGGAAGCTTTGTGCAAGAGTGAAAGAGCTCGAGTTATGGAAAAACAGAAACACGCTCCTGTCTGGAAATTCAGGAAGAGCCCACCACCTGACTGGTATCTTCCACTCAATGAAGACAAACAAAATTAGAATGACTGGTCAGTAATGTAACACAACAGGGTTCTTTCTTTTATGTAATCTCAGAGTTACATAACTACAGCTCTGCAATAGCTCAATGATCTTTCAAAAATATTGGGAGTTTATTCAAACACTGTTTTTTTAAAAGGAGAACTGAGGTCCTTAATTTGATTCTGGTCTCTTGCTGCTGTCTTGCACTTCAGGATTTCACCTTGGCAACCTGGCAGGCAACTCTCAAATTGGCACGTCCTTGATCTAGCCCCTCTTGCTAGACAAAGACCTCTTCCTCTACCAGCTAGTGCTGCACACATTTAGAACAAGCTACCCACTCTAGGCATCCCAGATGGTGAAAACAAGCAAGCTGGAACTCCCTGCCAGTTCAGAGGTATCACAATCACTGGCATTTAAGTAATTTTCCAGATTTACAATGGTCACGGATGAAGAACTTCTCATTGGGTGGGATGATTCTGCAAAGCCTGAAAAAGCAGCTGTGCCCTGTTGTGAAGCTTCTTTCAAATAGTATTGTGTTTTGATGGCAGTGTTCAAAAATAAAGGTGTTTTGGCTTAGGGCAACCCACAAGTTACAATGGTAATATGGCAATATTAAAAAAACCCAACAAATGAAACAATTTCATTTTGGCTTTGTCACAGTATGTTTTCTGTGTGTTCTTCTTTTTCGGGTGCAAATACTTAAGCTGAAAAGAAAGACCAGCTTCTACCTCCTTATAGTACAGTGATGTGATGACAGTGACATTGTTTCCTCATATCATAGGGATCTTTCAAGTTGCGGTTTATTTAGAACCAGAAAATGCCACTCGGTAACATACAAACAGATGAGAGAGAAAGATAAATATTCTGTAAAATATTACCTCTTTGTCTTGTTCTAGCACAGCATCGCTGTAAGGTAGTGTAGTTTTGTTGGGTGTCTTATTACCAAGATAGCCATCTAAAACATGTATTTGTACAGTCATACAGTATATTTTAACCTGCAGAAGGAATTATTTATTCTCGCTGCATTCTTCCCTCCTTCAGTTGGCTGAGTAGCTCAGGCTGGATGAACAACAAACTCCTCCATCACTGTGTATACACTTTGGTTATATCAACGCATTTTCCTTCTGGAGGATCATAAGCAGGAAGTGGTGGGGTGTAATTAGGTCCATCTCTCTCAAAGGGGAAAAGCCCCTCATCTCGTCTGATTGCTGCCTGATACAGCTCCTCTGATTCAAGGCGCAATTCTTCCAGTGCCTCTTGCTGAGCTTCTACAAGAGTCTGAATTGCTTTCTTTTCTGCCTTATCCTGTTTCTGCTTAAACAAACACCATTTTTTCAAAAGTAAGACTCTTCTTTCAGTCTCCTCAAGTGACAAAGGGGGAAGACTTCGCACCCTGATAAAGAATAAGGTGACACTGTGATAAGCAGCTTGTGCTCCAAAAAGTAAATGTTAGAAACAAAATAAACCCCCAGAAATTCCAGAGAAAACATTATATTCATGTTGTGTGTGCGCCTGTGAAGCTACCAGGAAATACATGTTATTGTTTCACTGCTTTCAGCAAGGACAAATAAAACTTGTTCCCACATTTCGTGTTGTTAAGGTTTTGTATCAAGGCTGACACTTGTTAAGAAAAATATAACTGCTTCTACCATGAATAGAAGTGCAGTGAGACAGTCAAACTTACCTCTTGCTATCTGTGTACTTGAGTGGTGTTTCAAAATCCTCAATGGGAATCAACTCTGGAGGAGCTTTTTCCAACTTTCTAATCTTCTTTTTCATACGGTCCTTCTGTGCTTGTTCTAACTTTACATCCACTTTCTTCTTTTTCTTTGGTTCTGCTCTACAAGGTAAATAATGATGTGAATGACAGAAAATATTTTGTCATTTATTTCAACACCAGTAAGTTCCACTTAATCTTCCTAAGGGCTGTTCCTTCCCATTGCTTGATTTGGTCCCTAAAGGTTCCAGCCTTTAGCTTTGTTCAATTAAAATAATTTCCAGGAGGCAGTGATATGTCTTGTGAGATTTTCTGCAGTGAGAAAAGAAACCTGACTTTGTGCTGAACATCAGAGTCATCTAAGGAAGTTCTGCAAAAACTGAACTGGAATTGTTTTGCCCTAGTTTGGAGTGCAGCAGAGCATGCTACAGGTTTATCTGTGAATATTCCTGTTGTTCACACTAGCAAGTTCTTTTATACATGTAGACATTTTTTTCCACATTTGAAACCATCTTCTGGCTGCAGATGTTACCTTCCCATTGTAACTGACAGAGCAAACCCAACCCTAATGGCACATCCCACAAACACAAGCTAATCCTCACAGCAGATGTGGGGGACATTCTTGCCTTGCAGATGGAACAACCAACCTCTGTGGTGCGAAACAGTCTCTCTGACGGTACCTAGAAGGTACCATACTTTAAATCTAGTTGTACCAAAACTAAACATGGGGAAGTTGTGGAGTGTCCTTCTCTGGAGATATTCCTGTGTAACTTGGTTTAGGTGGTCCTGCTCTGGCATGAGCATTGCACTAGATGATCTTTCAAGGTCCCCTGCAATCACTAATGTACTGTGATGGCATAGATGTCGGTGAGGGCTGCTGAGCATACCAAGTTCGCAGTGAAGCATTTTCAGTTCAGTTAGGCTTTCACTTCCATTGTTGCTCAAAAGAGAATGCTGGAGCACAGCACAAGTCTCAACACCTCCAACTACAGTCTGTAGCTCACATAGCAAATAAACCTGTGTGTGAGTCTGAAGCAATCACTGTACAGGCTGGCATCAAACTCACCTCATGCCAACAGTTCTTAACTACTTTGACATATGGTAATTTAAATATATAAATTTATATGTCAATTTATATGTAAACGTATAAATAACTATAGCTAAAAGTTAATCTATATTTGTGAAAATCCATGTTTCCCTAAGGATGAGGACACATGTAACCGTGGAGATTACACCCACCTCATGGGTAGAGATGCCCTCAATGCCAGCAGAGAAGTTTGCCAGTGACTTCCTCGGAAGGGAACCAACTGGGGCAGCCATGAACTTGGGAAGGAAAAGAAACAAGTTATGAGGAGAAAATTACGTGGATGACATCGATTCTGCACAATACAAGAACTATTTATTAGTCGTATACTGCAGTTTTGAATCATCCTGGGCTACTTAATGGCATTACACAGAAAGGACAGCCTCAGACTAGGTTGTCCCAGATGTGCGTTGTTCAGTGTGGTGACTTTACACGGCACCGAGGAGCGAAGTAGCCACGTTTTACGTCTATTAATAGGTTAGTTTTATTCTTCAGCGCTGATAATCGAGGCCGTTTGTCAAATTCGGCAGAAGTCACCAGGCAGAGAATCTGCCCGGGTGCCCCAGCGCCACAGGATGCCAGACTAGGCCCGCGCACTCCGCGCCCCACCCCGCTGGGAGAGTCCGGGAAGGCGGCTGGCCCAGGGCTACCGGGCGCTCGAAGCGGCAGCCCCGAGAAACAGGACTAGCCTCGCGGGCCCAGGGCCCGATGGCAGCAACAGAGAGGTCCAGCAGCCACTCCCGCCCTACCTGACCCGGGAACCGCCGGGAACTGCCCAGACTCCAGGGAACACCCGGGCGGCGGCAGCCAACATGATACTCCGCCGGTGCCAGCGATGCACCCGCGCCCCGATCCCACGTCCCCCGTTCCGGAGCACAAACGTTCCGTCCGGCAGTGTGTGGCGCCCGCAGAGAGGCCCCGCCCCTCCCAGGCTCCGCCTCCTCCGCCATTGCCCAGCTCCGATCGGCAGGGGTCGCCCTCCCGCCCCGGAGGCGGGGCGGCGGCGGAGGCGCCTCGCGGGATCTCGTCCCCCGCCGACTGAGGCGGGGGAACCGCTGCGCTCGGGGGTGGCTGTTTCCCGCCGGGCCGCTTAGGCGGTTGCCAGGCGCCGAGTTCCGGCGTTGCCGGGAGCCGCCGGGAGCCGAGTGGGGGATGCGGCGGGGCGGCGGCGGCTGCGGCACGGGCGGCGCCGGGGCATGGAGCGGCGCTGAGGCGGCTCCGGCCGGCCGCGGAGGCGGGCCCATGGTGGTGTCCGGCGGCCGCTGAGCTCCGGCTGCGCCGCGGAGGCAGCCCCGGGCGGAGCCGCCCGGGGGTCCCGAGGGCGGAGGCCGGCGGGGGCCCCGGGCGGGGAACAATGAAGCTCCTGAAGCCGACCTGGGTCAACCACAATGGTGAGGGCCGGCGGGCAGCAGGTGCCGCGGGGCGGGGGGCAGGTGCGGCGGGGTCGGGCACGCGCGTGGAGCGCGGGC